>CAUYQG010295537.1:54-12579 GCA_963574415.1 Tarsius wallacei | reverse complement strand
GGTGGCTCAGCCTGTAATCCCAGCACTTTGGGAGGCTGAGGTGAGTGGATTGCCTGAGCCCGCGGGTTCGAGACCCGCCTGGGCAACTTGGCGAGACCTCATCTCTACAATAAATCAAAGACTAGCCGGGCGTGGTAGCACGCACCTGTAGTTCCAGCTACTTGGAAGGCTGAGGCGGAAGGATCACTAGAGCCCAGCAGGTCGAGGCTGCGGTGGCCAGGAGCGGCCACTGCACTCCAGTCTGGGTGACAGAGTGAGACTCCAACTCAAAAAAAAAATAAAAAATAAAAAATAAAAGCAATATCTGATATATTATTTAAATATCTCACTCTTGTATTCACCACTCCACCTCTACCCCAACACATTCACCTGCTTGCCCTTAAATGCCCTTGACCTTGCCATCCACCTGTGACCAATGCTTGCAGTGGCCAGATCACACTAAGGGTAAAGACTCCCAAAACATTCAATGGTCTCTTTTTATAAACTGAAAGCAACATTTGGGCTGGGCACGGTGGCTCAAGCCTGTAATTCCAGCACTTTGGGAGGCTGAGACAAGAGGATTGCCTGAGCTCAGGAGTTTGAGACCAGCCTGGGCAACTTGGTGAGACCTCAAAATACAATATATCAAAAAATTAGCTGGGCATGGTAGCATGTGCCTGTAGTTCTGGCTACTTGGAAGGCTGAGGAGGAAGGATCTCATGAGCCCGGCAGGTTGATGCTGGGGTGGCCATGAGCGAGCCACTGCACTCCAGTCTGGGTGACAGAGTGAGACTCTGACTCAAAAAAAGAAAAAAATAATAAAACAACATTTGGCAAACCTCATTTTTCTGACAATCTTGTTTCCAGAATATGACAGCATCTTCCAAACATAGGAAATCATTCCTTCTGTTTCAATACAGTTGATACACATAAGACTTTACATTAGACCTAGTCACTGTTGAATTATTCCTAAATTCACAGGTTGATAACTAAAACTCAGCTTCAACTTTTATAAATAGTATCTTGTGTACAATAACCATGGAAGCTAACTCAGGATAATACCAAGAGTTTATTTAGGCCACAAAAACTTCCTTACCTAGCATAAAACTATGTGACAAGTATGACAGCAGAGGGATAAAAACATACTACAAAAGCGTTTCATTCTGGATCAATAGTTTTTGTTTTGTTTTGAGTAGGCGTCTCACTCTGTCACTCAGGCTAGAGTACAATAGCACGCTGCTCATGGCCTCCGCAGTTTCGACTTGTTGGACTCAGGCGATCCTTCTGCCTCAGTCTTTCAAGTAGCTGGAACTACAGGTGCGCGCTACCACACCCAGATTATTTTTTTATTTATTGTAGAGACGTGGTCTCACCAAGTTGCCCAGGCTGATCTCGAACCCCTGGGCTCAGGCAATCCTCTCTCCTCGGCCTTCCAAAGTGCTGAGATTATAGGTTTGAGTCACTGTGCCCGGCCTAATAGTTTTCTGGAATCCCAAGTATTTTCCTTGTTCATCTCATAACCCTATGACCCAGCACAGTGCCTGACACACAGAAGGCACTCAAATATTTATGGAAGGAATTAATCTGAGGGCTTTCTTTAAAATAAGAGATTCCCACTCTCCTACTGCCAGACCTGCCCTAAAAGGTCTCTCTTCTTTTCCTTCTCTTTCTAGTCTTGGCTTTCTCTCTCCCCATGAGATGTTGGTATGCCTCACCTACCCATGTGTTGTGGAAAGGTGTGAAGTCACCACTGTCAAGCAATCCAATGACCTGGCCCGGGACTAGCTGCAGGGCAGACAGCCACGTCAGGATGGTGCTGGCAGACAGGCTGGCTGTGTCTGTCAGCCAAAAGGCTGGGCATACACTGTCCAGGTCAGCAGGCAGAGCCTGGAATCTGAGGCCATGACAAGTCAGGTGGCTAGAAACAAACCAGGCGAGCAGAACAGGGAACATTGGGAGTAGAACTCAACCAGGAGAGAGAGGAGCAGATAAACATGGGGCTGACCAACAGTGTTAAAGAAAAGGCAGAAGGATCAGCAGAGCTGAGTTCAGAAGTAGCAGTTGGGATACGCCGAGAGAGGGAGCTGTCAAGAGTTATCTTCCAAAGTCAAAGTTTACATAGGTAGTTTAACATTTTCCAAGGGCCTCCCCGTAACACTTGATTTCTTCTTAAAGGGATCTGGTCCAAGAAGCCCTTTAGAACAGCCCTGATAAACTTATTCTTTCTAGAGGGCCTGGCAGAAACAAGTCTCTCTCATCTTTCTATCATCACTCTCTTCTATGTGTCTCATTTTTTTCTCTTCCTTTCCCTCTTCTTCCCTTTCCATTCCTTCTCCCTTTCCCTCTCTTTCTCTCTCTCCATCGTTCTCTCTCTAGACAACAGTCCTGTACAATGGAAATGTGGCCCACTATTTCTTTTTTTTTTTTGAGTTGGAGTCTCACTCTGTCGCCCAGGTTGGAGTGCAGTGGCATGCTCACAGCCACCCCAGCAAGGACCTGCTGGGCTCCAGTGATCCTTCCACCTCAGGCTTCCAAGTAGCCAGAACCACAGGCGTGTACCCCCACATTCAGCTAATTTTTTCATTTATTGTAGAGATGAAGTCTCACCAAGTTGCCTGGGCTGGTTCGAACCCATGGGCTCAGGCAATCCTCTCACCTCAGCCTCCCAAAGTGCAGGGATTATGGGTGTGAGCCACTATGCCTGGCCTACCTGGCTAATTTTTTAAAAAAATTTTGTAGAGTCAGGGTCTCACTATGTTGCCCAAGCTGGTCTCAAACTCCTGGTCTCAAATCATCCCGTCTCAGCCTCCCAAAGTGCTGGGATTACAGGCATGAGCAATCGCGCCTGGCCAAAAATGCACCACTTTTGTAAGGTTCTCTACTCATTTATCTCTTTCTACTTTTCTTTTTTTGAGTTGGAGTCTCACTCTGTCGCCCACGCTGGAGAGCACACACGCTCATGGCCACCACAGCTTTGACCTGCTGAGCTCAGGTGATCCTTCCTCCTCTGTCTTCCAAGTAGTTGGAACTACAGGCATATGCCATCACGCCCAGCTAATTTTATTTATTTATTTATTGTAGAGACAGGGTCTTGCCAAGTTGTCCAGGCTGGTCTGAAACCCCTGGGTTCAGGCTCCCAAAGTGCTAGGATTACAGGCGTGATCCACAGGGCCCGACTCATTTATCTTTCGAGCACAGGGGACTCTCTTAAGCCCTTGGACTAAGCTAAAAGCATTCCCTCAACATTGGCACAAGATAGTGTACCAGCTCAATCAGAAAACCTATCACTATATTAAAATTATTTCTTCTGCTATACTATAACTTCCTTCAGGCTGACAGCCATGTCTTACTCATCTTTCTATCTGTAATGTCTCACATAGTATTTGGCACATAGTAATTAAGAACATTCTGGTTGAACCAAATAGAAAAAAAAGTACCAGTTCTGAGTCAGATCTTGAGACAGGGAACTCTTTTTTTGTTGAGCTGGAGTCTCACTCTGTTGCCCAGGCTGGAGTGCAGTGGTACACTCATGGCCACCCCAACAGCGACCTGCTGGGCTCAGGTGATCCTTCCGCCTCAGTCTTCCAAGTGGCAGGAACTATAGGTGTGCGCTACCACAACCAGCTAATTTTTGATTTATTGTAGGGATGAGGTCTTGTCAAGTTGCCTGGGCTGGTCTCGAACCTGCGGGCTCAGGCAATTCACTCACCTTGGCCTCCCAAAGTGCTGGGATTACAGGCTGAGCCACTGAGCCTAGCTAAGACAGGGAACTCTTCAGGAGCTGTGCAATCCTAGGAAAATTACACCCAATTTCTTCATTTAAAAGACACAAAAATATGTGTATATATGTGATTTTATTAGCTATGCATAAATATCTCATCTATTCAATTCAAGGACCTGGATGATCATCTCATCAGGTGCACATAACAATATCCAGACTTATCAATAGCTTTTACATGTGAAAAGTTTTGTTTTGTTTGTTTCAGTAAAGAATAATATAGCCAGGCTCGGTGGCTCAGCCTGTAATCCCGCGCCTTGGGAGGCTGAGGTGAGTGGATTGCCTAAGCCGCGGGTTCGAGACCCGCCTGGGCAAGGGAGACCTCATCTCTACAATAAATCAAAAAAATTAGCCGGGCATGGTAGTGCGTGCCTGTAGTTCCAGCTACTTGGAAGGCTGAGGCGGAAGGATCGCCGGAGCCCAGCAGGTCGAGGCTGCGGTGGCCGGGAGCGGCCACTGAACTCCAGCCTGGGCAACAGAGTGAGACTCCAACTCAAAAAACAAACAAACAAACAAACAAAAGAATAATATAAAGAATCATGGGTTCCTGTTCCTATTTTTTCTGTCTTTAAAGATTACATGAGTGCCAGGCACAGTGGCTCATGCCTGTAATCCCAGAACTTTGGGAGGCCGAGGCAAGAGGATTGCCTGAGCCCAGGAGTTCAAAACCAGTCTGGGCAACATAGCCAGACCTTGTCTCCACAATAAATTTAAAAAATTAGCTAGGTGTGGTAGCATGTGCCTCTAGCCCCAACTACTTGGGAGGCTGAGGCAGAAAGATCATCTGATTCCAAGGTTGAGGCTGCGGTAGTTGTGATTGTGCCACTGTATTTCGGTCTGGGTTCTGAGTAAGGCCCCAACTCAAAAAAAAAAAAAAAAAAAAAAGAGAGAGAGAGAATACACATCAAGATACACTACAGGCCGGGCACGGTGGCTCAGCCTGTAATCCCAGCACTTTGGGAGGTCGAGGTGAGTGGATTGCCTGAGCCCGCGGGTTTGAGACCCGCCTGGGCAACTTGACGAGACCTCATCTCTACAATAAATCAAAAATTAGCCAGGCGTGGTAGCACGCACCTATAGTTCCAGCTACTTGGAAGGCTGAGGTGGAAGGATCATCGGAGCCCAGCAAGTCGAGGCTGCAGTGGCCGGGAGCGGCCACTGCACTCCAGTCTGAGTGATAGAGTGAGACTCCAACTCAAAAAAAAAAAAAAAAGATACACTACACATCAAAATACACAGCAGACAACAATCAGATGGACTCTACCAAATCCCCTGAATTACAGTACCACCAGGAAACCAGTAATTCTGTTTTGTAAACTCTACAATCAATTTAAATTAAATTACATCATGACCAAATCTATAGTGGGGTAAACAACGCAAGTATACTTTTTTCCCCCTTTTTTGACACCAATCTTAAAGTTTGAAAGAGCTTTTAGTTAGCAATAAAAAGTTGTTAAAAATTGATCTTTTTAAAGGAAATTATAAGTTGTTTTATTCTCAAAGATAATACTTGATAGAAATATTTCAGTGAGATTCTTTCTTTATTTTTTGAGTAGGAGTCTCACCCTATTGTCCAGGCTGGAGTGCAGCGGCATGCTTATGGCCACTGCAGTCTCAACTTGCCCAGGCTCAGGTAATCCTTCCGCCTCAGCCTTCTAAGTAGTTGGAACCACAGCACCATCATGACCAGCTATTTTTTGATTTATTGTAGAGAAGAGATCTCACCAAGTTGCCCAGGCTAGTCTCGAACCCCTGAGCTCAGGCAATCCTCTCACCTCTGCCTTCCAAAGTCCTGGAATGACAGGCATGAACCACTGTGCCCAGCTAGATTCTTTAATTGAAATTTAAAACTTTTTTCCTTTTATTTTTAGTTGACATAATTATTATATTTATGGAATACAGTAATAATTTTGATATGTGTATATATTGGTTACGATCAAACGAGAGTAATTGCATATCCATCACCTCAAACATTCATTATATCTTTTGTGTTGTGAAAATCCAACATCCTCTCTTCTAGCTCTTTGAAAACTGACATCTTAGTTTCACAATCAAATTCCATCAAAATCACATAAAACTATGAAACAGCAATAGGTTTAGTGAACTTTCAGGAAACATGTTAAATAAAATTTATAAGAGTCCATTGTTTTGGACTGAGCCCTTATGCTAGGTGCCCATAGACCAAACCAAAATGGAGTCACTCATGCAGACTGAAACTAAGTTGCTTATCTGAACCTTCTAAGAAATCAGGAGAGAATTGCTAATACCCCAAACAGGCCCGTTTAAGCCTGCATGATAAGGAAGTCCCCTCTGTTTTAACCTTATAAGGAAAGCAACTTTGAAACAACCAGTCTGCTTTTTGTTCCCTGTTTCTGCTTTCTTCAGCCCTTTCCTGCCAACCTCCTCTGCTCAGCTCTTCAGAGTGCCTTTTAAATCTTTGGAGCAGATGCTACCCAATTCATCAAGTGCTAATAAAAGCCAATTAGATCCTTAAACTAAGCTTGTTGTAATTTTGTCTTTTAACACACTCAATAGTTTTGTAAAGCACTGCATAGATAAGGAACAAAAAATGAATGTAATCTGAAAGTTTAAGTTGTCTTTGTTTTTTAGAGCAATTTTAAGTTTATAGCAGAACTGAGCAAAGGTACAGAGATTTCTCATATACTCCTTGTCCCACATGTACACAGCCTCCTAATCTCTCTCTCTTTTTTTGAGATGAGGTCTCACTCTATCGCACAGGCTAGAGGGCAGTGGCATGATCACAGATTAATTAGCCTCAACCTTCTGGGCTCAGACGATGCTTCTGCCTTAGTTTCCTGAGTAGCTAGAACTACCTGTGTGCGTCACAACACCCAGCTAATTTTTTAAAAAAATTTTTTGAAGAGATGAGGTCTTGTTATGTTGCCCAAGCTGCTCTCAAACTCCTGTATTCAAGCAATTCTCCTACCTTGGCCAACCGAAGTGCAAGAATTACAGGTGTGAGCCATTGTGCCTGGCCTTCCAAATCTCTTAATTTTAATACTAGTAATTTTTTTTAGACTGGTTGTTTAGACTGAGCATGGCATCAGTCTAAACAACCAGCTCTTACATTTGTTATTCACAATCCTGTTTACAATATGCTAGGATCTCTCTCTGTTGTTTTTAAAGAGTCTATTTCACTCTAAAAGGAATTGATATGCCTTAAAGGAAATAAAAAGAATAACATAATAAGCTAAAAGTAAAGCATCAGAAAAGGGAGAAATATAAACCAACGTGAAAGAACATAACTAAATATCCTTAATTATCTTAGCAGATATCATGAAAAAGTCCCCAAATATTTCAAACAAAACCAATTTGAATTTACTAGAATTGCTTAAAAAAAATATACAATACCGACCATTTATTAAAGGATTAACACATGAATGCCTTACACACATTATTTCATTTAATTCTCAGAAGAGGCTCCATTTTACAAATGAGGAGTGTGAGGCTTAGACAAATTACACAGCTGTGCATGGTAGCACAAGCCTGTAGTCAGCACTTTGGAAGGCCAAGGCGAGAGGATTGCCTGAGCCCAGGGGTTTGAGACCAGCCTGGGCAACTTGGTGAGACCTTGTCTCTACAATAAATCAAAAAATTAGCCAGGCGTGGTAGTGCGTGCCTGTAGTTCCAACTACTTGGAAGGCTGAAGCGGAAGGATTGCCTGAGCCCAAGTCGAGGCTGCGGTGGCCGTGAGCATGCCACTGCACTCCAGCCTGGGCAACAGAGTGAGACTCCAACTCAAAAAAAGAAAAAAGAAAAAAAGAAAAATTATAACCTACCTAATGTCAATAGCTATTAGAGGCAGATGTGAAAACTGAACTTATGTCTGTCTGACTGCTGAACAACTAATTATACTACTCATTTTTATGTTAGATCCAAGTTATTAAGAAAAAAGAGAGAAATTACAGTAAGATAAAATATGTTGAAACTCCCTGAAGTCTGAGAATTACTGACCTATGATGGACAATAGAAATCAGATAGGAATCAGATAATCCCCAAATAACTATGAATAGCTTCTCCCCATGTCCAGTTCCATCCTATGTACCAGAACTTGGTTAGTTTTCCTAAATTAATATATTTTACATGTCACTAAACTGCTCAAAGCCTTCAGTGGCTGCCTATTATTTAGATTAGGGGTAGACAACCTTTTTAAATAAAGAACATGTAGTAAATGTTTTTGTCTATGTGGGACTTATCTCTGTTGCAATTAACTAGGCTATCTGGCACAAAAGCAGCCACAGACAATACATAAATTTGTTCCAATAAGACTTTATCAGTGGACAGTGACATCTTAATTTCATATAATTTGCATCTGTCACAAAACAGTATTCTTCTTTTAATTTTTTTTAACCACTTAAAATAGTCAAAACCATAGCCAGGCATGGTGGCTCATGCCTGTACTTGTAATCCCAGCATTTCAGGAAGCTGAGGTGAGAGCACTGTTTGAGCCCAGGAGCTTGACACCAGCCTAGGCAACATAGTGAGTCCCTGTCTCTACAAAAATCCAAAAATTAGCCAGGCATGGTGGCATGCACCTATAGTCCCAGCTACTCAGGAGGCTGAGGCAGAAGGATTGCCTGAACCTAGAGGGTCAAGGTTGCAGTGAGCAGTAACCATGCCACTGCCCTCCAACCTGGGTGACAGAGGCCCCCAACTAAAAAAAAAAAGTAAAAACCATTTTCAGCTCACAGGCCATACAAAAACAGATGGGTCTATGTCTGGACTCTGTTTCTTCTTGTACTGCCTTTTTTTTTTTTTTTTTTTAAAGAGATGAGGTCTTGCCAAGGTGCCCCGGCTGGTCATGACCCCCTGAGCATAGGCAATCCTCTTGCCTCAGCCTCCCAAAGCACTGGGATTATAGGTGTGAGCTACCAAGTTTGTCTCTTGTACTGCTTTCATAATGCCTTAATTACAGGAACTCTTTAATAGGTCTAGATATCTGTTAGAGTAAAACTTTCAGTTTTTTTCTTCAACATTGTCTTGGCTATTCTTGGATCTTTGCATTTCCACATAAATTTTATAATTAATTTGATAAATTCCACAAGATAATCTGTTGTGATTTTGGTTAAGATTGCACTGAATCTGTAGGTCTATTTGGAGACAATTTTCATCTTCATAATATAGAGTCACTTAATTCATAAACATTGTTTATCCCTCCATTTATCTGAATCTTCTTTTTTTTTTTTTTTTTGATTTGGCGTCTCACTCCGTCGCCCAGACAGGATTGCAGTGGCCACATCTGGCCACCACAGCCTTGACCTACTAGGCTCCGGCGATCCTTCCGCCTCAGCCTTCCGAGTAGCCGGAACTACAGGCTTGCGTTACCACGCCCGGCTAATTTTTTTAATTTATTGTAGAGATGAGGTTTTGCCTGCCCAGGCGGGTCTCGAACCCGCGGGCTCAGGCAATCCACTCACCTCAGCCTCCCAAGGCGTGGGATTACAGGCTGAGCCACCAAGCCCGGCTGAATCTTCTTTAATTTATTATATATGTATAATTTTCATAATAGAGATCTTGCATGTCTCCTAGATTTATTTTTAGGTGTTTGGTGTTTTCTGATACTCTCATAAATAGCAGTATTTAAAGTTCATTTTCTACTTGCTTGTTGCAGGTATGTGGAGATATAATTGACTTCTGACCTTGTGTGCAGCTTCCTAGTTAAATTCACTTATTGATTTTAATAGTTTGTAAATTCTTTTGGACTTTCTATATATATAGTAATGTTATTTACAAATAAGTCTTTATTTCTTCTTTTCAATTCATATACTGGGACGACTCATTGTTTAATGCTAGTTTATATGGTTTTGAATGTGTCTTTTGTTTTTACAAGCTGCTTCAAATCCTTTCTGCAAAAATACATACGAAGGTGCATAACTTTATGAATCAACAGAGAAATGTAAATTAAAACCAAATTATGACACTACTAGATACCCACCAGAATGGCTAAAATGAAAACAAACAATACCAACTGTTGGTGAGGATATAGAGCACTGTAACTCTCATAAGCTCTGATGAGAATATAAATTGGGATAAATACTTTAGAGAACTCTTTGGCAATTTCTGCCAAAGTTAAACATACATATAAACTGCAATCTAGCAATTTCCTTTCTAGGTAAACACCCAATAGAAATGTGAACATGGCCGGGTGCAGTGGCTCACGCCTCCAGCACTTTGGGAGGCTGAGGCGAGAGGAATGCCAGAGCCCACAGTTTTGAGACCAGCCTGGACAACCTCATCTCTACAATAAATTTTTTAAAAATTAGCTGGGCATGGTGGCATGCCCCTGTAGTTCCAGATACTTGGAATGTGACATTGCACTCCAGCCTGGGCAACAGAGTGAGACTCCAACTCAAAAAAAAAAAAAAGAAAAGAAACGTGAACATGTGTTTAGCAAAATGTATGTGCTAGAATGTTCACAGCAGCAGTATTTGGAATAACCTCAAACTGGAAACTATCCAAATGCCCATCAATAGTAGGAATCATGCCACATTCATACAGTGAACTATTATACAGCAATGACAGCAAATTACAACTATATGAACAGTATGGATGAATTTCATAAATAATACTGAACATAAGCCCAGACACAAAAGAATACATACCATATAATTCAATATACATATAATTCAATAACCTATGATTTAAGAAGCCAGGATAGTGGCTACCCTTAAGGGAAAGGCCCTAGTTGAGGATATGAGGGGAGTACTGGAAGGCTGGTCATGTTCTCTTTGTCGACCTGGGTGCTGGTCACACCACATGCAAATTCATTAAGCTACACATTTATTAGTTCTATTGTATGTTATGGTCCCAATACATTAGGGCAGGCAGATAGAAATGACAGTGGAAAAATAAGGTGAAATGAAGGGGAAGTTAGTACATAAAAATAAAAATGTATGCCTAAAGCTCTAGCTCTCTGGCAGAAGTGAGGCACAAATGTGTCTCTGAGCTTCCTTGCAGCCAATGCAAACAGGACAATGCAAGCAGTTAAATGATTCCATGTACGTAAGATAAAAACAAATCAATGTGCTCAGAAAGAAGAAAATTATTTTCAGAACTAAGATCTGAGAGAAACTTCTCCTAAGCAAGATGTTGTATAACACAGTGAATTATGTATGCCCTTAATCGCATCCTTACAGCAGAGGTCGTAGTGATTAACACAATGACTTCCTCTATGAGCTGATGCCATAAAACCAAAGCACAGTTCTAAGAGAGTAACTGGGGTCAAGAAGTATAATGGGGAAGGAAAAACACTGCAGTATAGGTGTGCCGCTCTGAGAAATGTAGAGAAACAAATGGTCTAATGATCCGCATATCCTTCAGGCTATCTTCCATAAATGGTGTATCACTAAACCAAATTGATACGCATTGCCAAGCAATGAGCTCAAGGTCACACTCTCTAAGACAGGTTCCTAGAGTCCAGCTATTGTCAATAAAATGGTGGAAGTGGGGAAACAGGAGGCATCGCTATCCATGGAACAGCCAGTGGATCAGGGAAGTTGGACTAATAGTGTCTGCAAGGCTGTCAGTGAAGAATAACCGGCCCACCACAGTAGTTCATGCCACTGTAAACTCAGTGCTTTGGGAGGCCAAGGCAAGAGGACTGCTTGAGGTCAGGAGGTCGAGACCAGCCTGAGCCACATAGTGGGACACACACTCTCCACAAAAACTTAAAAATTAGCTGGGCATGGTGGCATGTACCTGTAGTTCCAGCTACTTAGAAGGCTGAGGCCAGAGGACTGCTTGAGCCCAGGAGTTTGAGGCTGTAGTGAGTTATGATCACACCACTGCACTCCAGCCTGAGCGACAGACCCTGTCTCTAAAAAATAAAAATAAATAAACATGCAAAATAATGACACTATTATTCATATATCTTTCATGAATAAAGATCTGGGTTTTTGTTTTCCCTATAGCATTTTTTTAAGCAAGATACACTACAACCCACCCTTCATACTCTGAGGTCAGACACCCTGAGCTACCCTCCTCAAAATGTTCAGTGGCTCCCCATGCCTACTAGCTAAGCTTCAAAGTTACTAGCATGAATGCCAGAGCCTTTATATGGGTCTCACCTTGTCCTCACCCTGTCCTTCTAGTCTCATCTCTTATCTTTCCCTACATACCCAAGGCTCCCACATACGGCTCATTCCTCAGTGTTTTACACACATGCCATAGGGTCTCAGACCTCCTCTTGCCTTTGTCCATGCTGGAAAGGAGAAATCAGGCATCCAGAGTTTGTGGCAATGCTCTACTGTGTCAGTCACTTCACTACTTCCAGGAATCATTTAACTAATTTTATACGATTCCTGCCTTCTCTAAACTCATCCTCAACCTTCAAGTCACAGGATTGATCCCTAAATGAAAACACTCCTTTGAATATAAGCATGAAACTGGTGAACCACTTACCCTACAATATGGCTCCTTCTTTTTTATATCCTCCTGCTGGATCAGCCTCAGGCCCTGGACACCATTCTGCAGGCCTCTCTCATATAGGGACTGAAGTCTGGGGATTTCTTCTTGCTCAACAGCTACTATAAGCTTCAAAATAAATAAACAAATAAAGAGCATGAATAGAGTTAAACACGTCACCTACTATGAAAGGTAAAGTCAATGGAAAACCATAAATTACTGTATGACTCAAACCAGGTTTTTTACAAATTCTTTTTTCTTTTTTTGTCTGCAATCGATTTTACTTCAATATAATCAAAACACATTCCATTTAGAAAATACCAAGAAAAATTTATGTGCAAGAG
>CAUYQG010295534.1:0-16791 GCA_963574415.1 Tarsius wallacei | reverse complement strand
TTTTTTGTTTGTTTGTTTGTTGGTTTTGAGTTGGAGTCTCACTCTGTCGCCCAGGCTGGATTGCAGTGGTACACTCACAGCCATTGCAGCCTCCACCTGCTGGGCTCAGGCGATCCTTCTGCCTCAGCCTTCCAAGTAGCTGGAACTACAGGTGTGCGCCACCACATCCGGCTATTTTTTTAATTTATTGTAGAGATGAGGTCCTGCCAACTTGCCTGGACTGGTCTCGAACCCGTGGGCTATTGAACAGTATTAAAATCTACAGACATTCAGGCCGCGTTCGGTGGCTCAGCCTGTAATCCCAGTACTTTGAGACGCTGAGGGGAGTGGATTGCCTGAACTCGCGGGTTCCAGACCTGTCCGGGCAACTTGGTGAGCCCTCGTCTCTACAATAAATAAAAAATTAGCCAGGCGTAGTAGCGCGCCTGTAGTTCCGGCTACTAGGAAGGTTGAGTTGGAAGGATTGCTGGAGCCCAGCAGGTCAAGGCTGCAATGGCCGGGAGCGTGCCACTGCACTCCAGACTGGACGACAGAGTGAGACTCCAACTAAAAAAAAAAAAATCTACAGAAATTCAAAGGTGAACAAGATCACTTCTAGTTAGAAGAAACAGGGAAGCGGGAACAGAGGAAGAGGCTTTTGAGTTGACAGGGAGGATTTGCATGGCAGAGGGGCAGGGGAACATAAGGACCCCATCCGACCAAGTCCCTGAGATTCAGTATCTTCCTCTGTAGAATGGGGATTTGAGGATCTGGAAGGTTCTCACGTCACTACCCCCTCCACTCCAACTCACCTCTGTTCTGGAATGCAATACAGGCTTCCACTGAACTCTAGCATATTTGCCTGGATCTTGACCAAAGTAATTCCCATCCACCTTATCTTTGTGACACTTGCCTTTGTCTTTCTCTGTTTCGTCCCATGTATCCTCTTTAAGTTAACCATGAAACTATCGCAGCTTATATATGTGTATTTGTCAGTCATCGCCATGATTGTGCTGCATGTAAGCCACTCTGTGGGTCAGTGGTCTATGACATTGCTTCTCACACACACAAGTGTTGGGGTATGCAATCCAGCCTGGACTGCACAGGTGGCCAGCTCCCCCCTCCAACCTTAGTGTGCTGCTACCGTTATCATTTTCAAATAAGGATTTGGATCCTTACCTTTGTCTACACCATCTCCCAACTTTGTCTACACCATCTCCCAACATGTTACTTATAAGGACAAAGATATGGATAAATATTCATTAGATAAATCAACATAAAACCAACAAAATTTTCCAGAATTCTACTTAATGTTAAAATGAATGTCCTAGAAATCGCTAAAATCAGACCATAAGGAACTGCTGTCTAGACTATTTTTCACAAGGTTGCTACACATCACACAATGAGCATGCCTGGGTGATAAAAGAAGGAGGATTCCAGTAATATTAAATAAATGAAAAATAAGCCTGGCACAGTGGCTCATGCCTGTAATCCCAGCACTTTGGTTGACCTGGGCAAGAGGACTGCTTAAACCTAGGAATTCGAGGAGACTAGCCTAGGCAACATAGGAGACCTTGTCTCTAGAAAACAAAAACAAAAACAAAATATGGTGGCACACGTCTGTAGTTCCAACTACTTGGAAGGGTGAGGCAGAAGGATCACTTGAGCCCAGCGGGTCGAGGCTGTGGTGGCCATGAGCATGCCACTGCACTCCAGCCTGGGCTACAGAGTGAGACTCCAACTCAAAAAAAAAAAAAAAAAAAAAGCAGCAGGACAATTCTAGCATGGGCGAGATCACAATCTGTACTTTTTTTGAAGAAAGCATTTGCTAAATAAATTATTAATAAAAAAAAATCATGAGGGAACTATTAACTTTCCTTAGGAAGTCCTTTCAAGCACTCTTGAAATTCTGTAGCAGTGTTTATTTGCATATAAATGATTAACTAATTAGAAATGATTGTTACCTGTTTGTTAAAACAGCTCCAAAAGGAACTCTCCTTGGAAGTTTCTGAGAATCAGCTAAAATTCCAGGAGAGCTTTAAAATACAAACTTGTAGATCTCAGAAACAACTTTATAAATCATACTTCAATTCACTTGAGCCTTTCAGATAGTTTTTCTGAATTAGAGTTTTTACCCTGTTAGCGATCCTGCCCATCTACTGATGACTTTTTTTTTTTGAGTTGGAGTCACTCTGTTGCCCAGGCTGGAGTACAGTGGCACACTCACGGCCACCGCAGCATCAATCTCAGCCTTCCAAGTAGCCGGAACTACAGGCGCACACTGCCACACCTGGCTAATTTTTTATTTATTGTAGAGATGAGGTCTTGCCAAGTTGCCCCGGCTAGTCTCGAACCCACAGGCTCAGGCAATCCACTCACCTCGGCCTCCCAAAGTGCTAGGATTATAGACTGAGCCACCGAGCCCAGTCCCTACTATGACTTTTAACAAAGCATGTTAGAAAGGACAGCAAGTGGAGAATTACTTCGGATATTTTAACCTAGTTAAGTCAGCCCAGACAAAGCGGAAGGTGGGATCTGATGGCACCACGCTGCCTGAAAAGAAAGGTCACAAGAAACACACAAGGGTGGGAGCATTGCCCCTCCAGAAGTGGCTCTACTTATGTTGTAAAATATGTCTTCCTCCGTGGAAACAGGTGGGATATCCCTGCCTGTCCTCCAGGGAACGTATTTCTCCTCTGATAGCTCGGGCATAGTCACCATGAAGACAATGTGTGTGTGCTGACCACACTGTCTGCCTCCCAATACTGTGTGCTGTTCATGACTGTTGTGGAATTCCAGCAGTAAACATGTTATCCCAAGACATTCAACCTGTGCATTGTAGTGAGCAGTGTTTTTACTTTATTACCATACTTTCAAATTTATGGTGATTATTCGTGACCCTGTGTTTCTTTAAAAATGTAAAGATCAAGCACATTTTTGTTAATTTTCTCTTTTTCCCCAAGTGTGTTCTCTCTCTCTGAATCTGTCTCTCTCTCTCTCTCTCTGTCTCTCCCCCTGCCCCCCACCCCCAACCAATACCAAATCTTCCCATCTTTACTTTCCCAATCACTAGCCCCAGTCAAAACCCTTAAACTTTTGGAACTGCCACTTGGCAAGGGTGATGTTTATCTGTTTCAGTTCTGAAATGCAATGCCAAATATTTCAATGTAATTCGGCCTTTCGTCAGGCTAATCAAGTCACAGATTAAGCTATCCAAATTCACAGCTTGCTTGAGGCAAGTATGCAATGGGGGAGGAAGCTGGAAGGGAACACTGGGTACTGCATGATCCTACTTGTTCTCCATCACCTCTTTCACTGAGAAAATGGTCTTTGACTTCCAGTGAAGTGAACCGTTCTCTTTCATCCTCCTGGCTTTGCAGTATTTTCAGTAGATATTAGTGCTTCTCAGTCTTTTCCAAGCTAGAGGCACAGTTTTTTCCAGAGTTTTACTTCCTGTAGTTTCATTATGAAAATTGAAGTGTTTTCTTCAAAATATAAAATGATGTTTCAGATTCTTTCCCCCTCATGCCCAGGGATTCTCCCTCCTCCCTCCCTGGGGTGTGGAGGGGCTGGGTTGACTCCATGTTCCACGCGGCCCTCTGAGAACACTGGTCTGACTGCAAGGCTTCTCGAACTGGGTTAGTAAATCTACCAAAATTTAGGAAGAAATGCTAGAGTAATTCATTATTGTTGTAGGTGTTCTAAGTTGCTTTTAACAGACTTTGGGCTTTAAATAGGAACGTGGCTGGTCCCTGGAGAAAACATTCAGTTCTGAGAAGTTGTGCAGTAGAAACTTTACAACCAGGACTTTAGATTTTGCAACTCATAAAAACTAGCAGTCCATGATAATTCTGTGCTTCTAACTGTACTAGAGAGCTGTTTGACTTGTCTAAACGAGTTTTCTACTTTCAATCTCTTCTCTAAACTATGTGGCTCTGCACTGTAACTTTTGTACTTAGTAGCCTATGCACATTCTTGGGGGAAAATGAGGTCCAGAGCTGTTGATTGACCCACATGTAAAACTGAATAAGTTGGAGCTATGGAATGAGCTCACTCCATCAGCATTTCTCTAACCTTGGGACTTCGGTCTTTCTTCTTCTTCTTTTTTTGAGTTCGAGTCTCACTCCATCACCCAGGCTGGAGTGCAGTGGCATGCTCACGGCCACCCCAGAGGTGACCTGCTGGACTCCAGCGAGCCTTCCGCCTGACCCTTCCAATTAACCAGAATTACAGACGTGTACTACCACGCCCAGCTAATTTTTTATTTATTGTAGAGACGAGGTCTCACCAAGTTGCTCGGGCTGGTCTCGAACCCGCAGATTCAGGCAATCCACTCGCCTCGGTCTCCCAAAGTGCTAGGATTACAGGCTGAGCCACCCAGCCCAGCCAGAACTTTGGTCTTTCTAAAACTGAAGATTTTCTTTTTAACTTTCCTTGGCAAGGCACTGAGCTAGGATTTGTGTGTGAATGTGGAACATTGAAAACATTTAGGCCAGGCACTGTGGCTCATGCCTGTAATCCCGGCACTTTGGGAGGCTGAGGTGGGAGGACTACTTGAGTCCAGGAGTTTGAGACCAGTTTGGGCAACATAGCAATATCTCTACAAAATATTTTTTAAAATTAGCCAGGAGTGATGGCATGTGCCTATAGTACCAGCTACTCAGGAGGCTGAGGTGGAAGGATCGCTTGAGCCCAGGAGGTCAAGGCTGCAATGAGACATGATTGGGCCACTGTACTCTAGCCTAAGTGTCAGAGTGAGACCCCAATTCAATAAATTAAAAAATTAAGTTTGCACATGCATTTTATTTGTGTTACTATATTTTTCCTTGTGGTTATCTATATGCAATATGTCTGCTCATAGAATTTTTTTCCCTTTTCACTTAAAATAGATGGAAAATATTATCTCATTAACCCTTACTGGCCCCTTGTGGAGTACAGTAATGTTCTCTCTCTCCCTCTTTCTTACTCACTCACTCGTTTTTAAAATTGGGCTGACCAAATCTAGAAATAAAGAAGTTTGTCAAGCTAAACAGTGTAACTGCTTCAACTAGAAATAGAATTCAAGACAACAGGGTCTAAACTTTCTCAGTCATGTCTTAGTAAAATATAAAATTTGATTGACTATATATGGTTCCAAGGAAGCTTATTTGAGACAAAATATTATTTAGAGTATATCTGTTAGCATCATTACACTAAAAAACTCCTAAATACATGAAAAATGTATAAGAAATAGAAAGCCCTTATTTCAGTTCAGTATTATGAAGATCTTGCCTGATAGCTACTGGAGTTCAGAAATACTTCTGGTCAGTGAAAGGAAGATCAGGTCTGTTTCTGAATCACTCTGGAACATCATACCCTCTTGAAGTGTATTTGATGGTTCAGTTACAGTCTTGTTTCCTTGCCAGAAGTGTGTTGCTGGCAATCATCTGCAATGCACTTGGTCTTGGCATATGACTGCTTTTTGGCCTCTGACTGCAAATGTAAGTTTTCCTCGTGGGTGTCAATGACACTTTACAAGGACACTCTTTCTGACCTTGTGATACATTGCTTTTTAATGTTTTACCACAAGAATGTGTGCAAATTCGAGAGAGATATGTTTCTCAACACTGATGTCACTTTTGAATGTAAATGCGGTATTCTGGTGGTAGAATGTTTTAAAGGCCTAGGTGGACCACACTGGGGTATGGAGCAACCTGATGCATTATAAGACACCTTATTTCTAGTGCACAAGATACCTCCCATTGTTTCTTCTAGGAACCTTAGAACCAAGTGTATTTTGGGGGAGAACCAAGTGTGTTTTGATGTGATCATTGCTCCTATGTCCATGCCAGACTGCTGACACAGCACTGCCATACTGGGAGGAGCACATGCAGGGTGACCCACTAAAACTAGCTTCCTGTTGTTAAAACACGATGCCTGGGCCGGGCTCGGTGGCTTAGCCTATAATCCCAGCACTTTGGGGGGCCGAGGCAAGAGGATTGCCTGAGCCCGTGGGTTTGAGACCAGCCTGGGCAATATAGTGAGACCTTATCTCTACAATAAGTGAAAAAACAATTAGCCAGGCATGGTAGTGCATGCCTGTAGTTCCAGCTACTTGGGAGGCTGAGGCAGAAGGATCCCCGGAACCCAGCAGGTTGAGGCTGCAGTGGCTCTGAGCGTGTGCCACTGCACTCCAGCCTGGGCAACAGAGTGAGATGCCAAATAAAAAAAACAAAAACAAAAACCAAAAAAAACACGATGCCTGCCTGGCCGGGCGCAGTGGCTCAGCCTGTAATCCTAGCAATTTGGGAGGCCACGGCAAGAGGATTGCCTGAGCCCCAGGTTCGAGACCAGCCTGAGCAACTTGGTGAGACCTCATCTCTACAATAAATCACAAAAATTAGCCAGGCGTGGTGGCATGCATCTGTAGTTCCAGCTACTTGGAAGGCTGAGGCGGAAGGATCGCCAAAGCCCAGCAGGTCGAGGCTGCAGTGGCCGTGAGCATGCCTTCAGCCTGGGCAACAAGAGTGAAACTCCAACTCAGAAAAACAAAACCAAAAAAACACGATGCCTATTTATGGTCAGCAAAATATCACATAACAGAAAAGCACAAAAAAGAGAGTAAAAATATGCCTAAACCCCATCACCACAGAGAAAGCTCGGTATCAGTGTGGTGAATCTCCTCCAGACATTTCTCTATGCAAATACACACATTTGTAGACAAACATAATTTCACAGCAGTGCAATTGCCCTGCACATGCTGTTCTGAAATGTGCTTCTTTCCAGCCAACCGCTATCCCAGACATCTTTCCACACCCATCAACACAGAGCTGCCTTACTGTTTTACAGGCTGCAGTAATCATGTACCATAATTTGCTTAATTATCTAGGCTGATTCTGAATTTCTACTATTATAAACAAAGCTACCATGAGAATCCTTATGGTTCCATCTGTTCTCCTGTATTCAGTTATTTCTTTTGGATTAATTCCTATATGTGGGTTTTTAAAAAAAATTTTATGTATATTGTCAAGCTGTCCTCTTGAAATACTGTACCAACTTACATGTCCCCCAACAGGATTTGAAAGCATCCACTTGCTGAAACCATTTTCAATTCTGAGTGTTATTACCTTTTGAAATATTTGTCAATTGGACAAAAAGAGGTATTTCCATGATTCATTTTACATTATTTGGCTAGTCTTTCAGTTCTAATAAAATAGAGCATCTCATATGCTTATTAGTCATTTGGATATCTCCTTTTCATAAATGTTCTGTTCCTAGTCTTTTGCCATCTTTTTTTTGTTTTTTCTCCTATACATGTAAAATATACATGTTATTTTTTAGCCCTTTGTTATATGTCATGTTGCAAAACATTTCCCAATTTGTCATCTGTCTCACTGCAGCCTCCAACTCCTGGCCTCAAGCCATCCTTCCACCTTAGCCTCCCAAGTAGCTAGGACTACAGGCACATGCCACTATGCTCGGCTAATTTTTCAAAAGTTTTTTGTAGAGACGAGGTCTTATTTTGTTTCTCTGGTTGATCTTGAATCCTTGGCCTCAAGTGATCCTCCCACCTCAGCCTCCCAAAGCTCTGAGATTATGTGAGCCACCGTGCCCAGCCTTAATCTTTTTGGTTCCTGAATTTGTGTGATATGGTTTTAAAAGGCCTGCCATCCCCTCAAGGAAAATGTATCAGTTTTTTTCCTTTTAGTACTTCCAACATTTCACCTGTCACATTTACATCTGTGATCCATCTGGATGTTTATATGTAAAGATTGGAAATCTTTTTTAATAGACAAATTTAAAATGTGTATATTTATGGTATATAACATGATGTTATGAAATATGTTTACATTGTGAAATGGCTAAATTGAGCTAATTAACATATGCATTGCCTCACATGATTATCATTTTTGTGTGAGTGGTGAAAACACTTAAAATATACTCTCAGCAATTTTCAGGTATAAAATAAATTGTTACTAACCGTAGTCACTGTTGCTGGCTGGGGTGTGGCACAAAACTCGTGGGTTCTTTGACTTGGCGCTGAAAGGAATTTCAGAGCAGCCAGAGAAGTTTTTAAAACAGAGTTTATTAGCGAAAGTACAAAAAGGAAAGGAAGTTCATGCCAGGAAGAGAGTTGGCACAGGCGAATCTCTCGAAAAGAAAGACCGTACTTTGGCTCTTGACTTTTTAAAAGCTTGATATAATTCCTCAATAATTAATATGCTAAAGAGGGCAGAATGCAGATATCTGCTGTGGAGAGATTGCCATCTCTCACTCTCAGCTCACATCTCAGCCTCTGAGAGATGGGCTTTTCCCAGAGCACACATTTTGTCTTTGACAGGAGACTTGCCAGGCTTGGGAGTATACAGGTTCATGAGCTGAAAGGTGGTCTGATTAACATTTCTGCACCTTTGAAAAGCTAAGAGCTGGGGTTGGGTCTTTTACCTTCAACAGGAAACCTGAAGGAGTCTTAGTGATTATTATGCTAAACCATGAGCTGAAAGTTTGGGCTTTTTCATTTTTATACCTGATGGGGCTTTATTTTGATGAGTTGAGGTCATGGGGTTGGCTGACTCCACATTCCAGCCTGCAGAGCAGGTCCGGCCTGCAGACAAGATGTCTGGACGCTTCCTTAAAAACTGCCTACAAGCCGGGCTTGGTGGCTCAGCCTGTAATCCCGCGCTTTGGGAGGCTGAGGTGAGTGAATTGCCTGAGCCCGCGGGTTCGAGACCCACCTGGGCAACTTGGCGAGACCTCATCTCTACAATAAATCAAAAATTAGCGGGGCATGGTAGCACACACCTGTAGTTCCAGCTCCCAGGAAGGCTGAGGCGAAAGGATCGCCGGAGCCCAGCAGGTCAAGGCTGTGGTGGCAGGGAGTGGCCACTGCACTCCAGCCTGGGCAACAGAGTAAGACTCCAACTCAAACAACAACAACAACAACAAAAAACTGCCTATAGATTGCCTGAGTCCAGGGGTTTGAGACCAGCCTGAGCAACCTGGTAAGACCTCGTCTCTAAAATAAATCAAAAATTAGCCAGGCATGGTGGCTCACACCTGTAGTACCAGCTACTTGGAAGGCTGAGGTGGAAAGATCACCTGAGCCCAGCAGGTTGAGGCTGTGGTCCGTGAGATGCCAGTGCACTCCAGCCCGTGCAACAGAGTGAGACTCCAACCTCCCCCCAAAAAAACTGCCTACAATAAATGTATCTACCTATGCCTGACCTACACTAGCTACCCTGCCTCTGCCATCATGTTGTACAGTAGTTTTCCTGAGCTTATTTCCTCTTGAACCAACATCTCCCCAGTTCCACCCCACCCAGTCCCTGGTAACCACCACTTTACTCAGGATTTGAAATCTTGATCTGCTCTATTTTTTTCCAGATAACTGACCTATTGTCCCAAACCCTTACTGAATAATTCACTTTTTTTGAAATACTACTTTTATCACATAAGAGAATATGTAACAATATATTCAGGAGTCAGACAGATCTCAATACAATTTGATCATTTTATTTGTTTATTTATTTATTTATTTATTTATTGTTGGAGTCTCACTCTGTCATCCAGGTTGGAGTGCAGTGGCATGGTGGCCACTGCAGCCTTGACCCGTTGGGCTCAGGTGATCCTTCCGCCTCAGCCTTCTAAGTAGCTGGAACTAAAGGCACGCACCACCATGCCCAGATAACTTTTTGATTTATTGTAGAGGTGAAGTCTCGCCAAGTTGTCCAGGATGGTCTTGAACTCATGGACTCAGGCAATCCTCTCACCTCGGCCTCCCAAAGTGCTAGGATTATAGGCATGAGCCACTGTGCCCGGCCCATCACTTCTTATATAACACTTCTTGTTAAAGTTTTCTTATATAAGTTACATTTTAGTTGCTATTGAAATTGATATGTTTTTTGGCAATTTGTTTTCTAATAAGGTATTTTTATTATGTATAATCATGCTATTAATGTTGAATATATAGTTTAAAATCACCTGCAAAAGTAATCATTTTGTAGCCCCCATTTTAGTTCGTATTTGATTCCTTCACTTAAAATATTAGCAGAACCTCTGTTCTGTTTCTGACTTTTTTTTTTTTTGAGTTGGAGTCTCACTGTGTCACCCAGGCTGGAGTGCAGTGGCACACTCACCACCATCACAGCCTCGAACTGCTGGGTTCAGGCGATCCTTCCACTTCAAACTTCCAAGTAGCTGGAACAACAGGTGTGTGCCACCATGCTCGGCTAATTGTTTGATTTATTGTAGAGACGAGGTCTCACCAAGTTGTCCAGGATGGTCTTGAACCCCTGGACTCAGGCAGTCCTCTCGCCTCAACCTCACAAGGTGCGGGGAATTACAGGCATGAGCCACTATGTCCGGCTGGTTTCTGACTTTAATGAGTTAAAAATGTAACCTAATTTTAGTTTTATTAAGTGTTTTCATTGAAAATGAATGCTTGATATAACTAGTGAGTACCAAGAAAAAAGAAATAAAGGCTGGGTGCAGTGGCTCATGCCTGTAGTCCCAACACTTTAGGAGGCTGAGATGAGAGGATTGCTTGAGCACAGGAGTTCAAGACCAGTCTGGGCAACCTTGTCTCTACAATAAATCAAAAAATTAGCCAGGGATGGTGGCACACACCTGAAGTTCCAGCTACTTAGATGGCTGGAACAGACCTGAACGCAGCAGGTTGAGGCTGTGGTGGCCGTGAGCATGGCACTGCACACCAGCCTGGGTGATGGGTGACAGAGTGTGACTCTGACTCAAAAAAAAAGAAAGAAAGAAAATAGATGCTAAATTGTATTGAATGCATTTTTGGTATCTATCAAGATGATAATAGGGCTTTTTTTAAACTTATTAATATGGTTAATTATGTTATTATTTTCTAAAGCTATAAGCCACATTTGCATTTCTGAACTATATCCCACTTGGTCATAGAGTATCAGTCTTCTAATGTACTTCTCGAATCTGATATATTGAAATTAATTTTTATATTTGTAATTTGGTTGTAAACAATGTATCATAACATTTAATTCTTTTTTTTTTTTTTTTTAGTTGGAGTCTCACTCTGTCACCCAGACTGGAGTGCAGTGGCCGCTCCTGGCCACCACAGCCTCGACCTGCTGGGCTCCAGGGATCCTTTCTCCTCAGCCTTCCAAGTAGCTGGAACTACAGGCGTGCGCTACCATGCCCAGCTAATTTTTGATTTATTGTAGAGATGAGGTTTTGCCAAGTTGCCTGGACGGGTCTCAAACCCGCAGGCTCAGGCAATCCACTCGCCCCCGCTTCCCAAAGTGCTGGGATTACAGACTGAGCCACCAAGCCCAGCCCATTTAATTCTTTAGTTCTACTATTTTTCTACTATCTTTGTTCAACTTCAAGTAATAAATTTGTAGTCTACTAACTTAAAATATTTTATGTTGTAAAAAGGAACTACTATCAAAAATTCACTCCTATAGAGTGAAACATTCTGCGTGAATTTGCTTAAATGACAATATAATTACAATAAAATTTTGAAGTCACAGGTAAATAGTCAAGAGAATTGAAAACAAATCCACATAAGAATATATTCACAAATGTTCATAACAATATTCATAATAGCTGAAAATTTGAAATAACTTAAATGTCTATCAGTTCATGACTGCATTAAAAGTGGTACAGTAGTTGGGCGCAGTGGCTCATGCCTATAATCTCAGCACTTTGGGAGGCTGAGATGAGAGGATTGCCTAAGCCTAGGGGTTCGAGACCAGCCTGGGCCACTTGGTGAGACCTCATCTCTACAACAAATCAAAAAATTAGCCGGGCATGGTGGTGCGTGCCTGTAGTTCCAGCTATGTGGAAGGCTAAGGCAGAAGGATCGCCTGAGTCCAGTAGGTCGAGACTTCAGTGGCCGTCAACATGCCACTGCACTCCAGCCTGGGCGACAGAGTGAGATTCCAACTCAAAAAAAAAAAAAAAGAAAGTGGTACAGCATTTCCAGGCAATGGAATATTATTTAGCAATAAAAAGGAACAAAGTACTAATAAACACTACAACATAGATAAAAATCTTGAAGACATTATGCTAAATGAAATAAGCCAGTCACAAAAGGCTACACTTATTCTGGACATTTTATTTAAATTTTATGTAAATAGGTAAACATTTTATGTAAATAGGCAAGCATAACATTTTATGAAAATGAGCAAGTAGATTAGTGGTTGCCAGGAACTAAGGGGGGTGACTACAGATGAGTTCTAGGTTGCTTTTTAGAGTAACAAAAATGTTCTCAAATTAGATAATGGTGACGGCTGCACAGTGCTGTGAATATACTAAGTATCACTCAATTGCACACTTTAAAAGACTAAATTTCTTTATATGCAAACTATATCTCAATAAAACTGTTATTTTAAAAAAATGTATATGAGGGAAAAGTGGTGAGTCACAGGTGGTGTTTTTGTCAGGGTTCTCCCCAGAGACAGAATTGATAGGAGATAGGTAGAGACATATGAAGAGGAATTTATTAGGGGAATTGGCTCACTTGGTTATGGAGCCTGAGAAGTCCTGCGCTAGACCTTCTGCAAGATGGAAAGCTAGGGGAGCTGGTAGCACAGCTCAATCTAAGTCTGAAGACCCTAGGACCAAAAGCTGATGTGACTCTCAGTCCCCGAGTGAAGGCCCTAGAAGCCACTGGTGCAATTCTGAGAGTCTAAAGGCTGGAGAACCTGGAATTCTGACATCCAAGAGCAAGGGAAGTGCATCCTAAAGAGAGAGAGAGCAAGCCGGGCTCGGTGGCTCAACCTGTAATCCCAGCGCTTTGGGAGGCCGAGGTGAGTGAATTGCCTGAGCCTGCGGGTTCAAGACCCGCCTGGCCAACTTGGCGAGACCTCATCTCTACAATAAATCAAAAATTAGCCGGGCACGGTAGCGTGTGCCTGTAGTTCCAGCTACTTGGAAGGATCGCTGGAGCCCAGCAGGTCGAGGCTGAGGTGGCCGGGAGCATGCCATTGCACTCCAGTCTGAGTGACAGTGTGAGACTCCAAATCAAAAAAAGAGAGAGAGAACAAGAATTCACCTTCCTCTTCCGTGCCCTTTTTTTTTTTTTTTTTTTTTAAAGAGCCAGGGGTTCTGTTATGTTGCCCAGGCTGGCCTCGAACTCCTGGCCTCAAGCGAGTCTCCCATGCCCAGCCCATTTCTCTACCTTTTTGTTCTTTCCCACTCAGTCCACTGACCACACACCAATCTCCTCTGGAAACACCCACACAGAGACACCATTCTGATCAAAAGCAAACCCAGACCAGGCATGATGGCTCAAGCCTGTAATCCCAGCACTTTGGGAGGCTGAGGTAAGGAGATTGCCTGAGCCCACAGGTTCAAGAACAGCCTGGGCAACTTGGCAAGACCTTATCTCTACAATAAATCAAAAAATTAGCCAGGCGTGGTAGCGCACGCCTGAAATTCCAGCTACTTGGGTGTCTCAGGAGGAAGGATCGCCGGAGCCTAGCAGGTCGAGGCCATGGTGGCCTGGAGTTGCCACTGCACTCTGGGCGACAGAGTGAGACTCCACCTCAAAATAAATAAATAAATAAAAATAAATAAATAGTTGTCCACTAGGCTTTATACCCTTCTTGGGAAGGCTACAATGCCTGTTGTCAGACCGTGAGACACACCAACCTCACTGCAGTCCTTAAAAGACCACGTCAACTCACGCAAGTCACTAATCAAAATTCAAGTTATCCTTTTGCTGCTGTTGTCATCTAAAAGATCATGTTGCTTGAGGCAATCAGTCAGGGTCTGGTCTAGGGATCTTTAGGAAAATGTAATCAAGTCTGTGTTTAATGCTTAATGCTCAATCCAGTAGGGTGTGTTAATGAACACTAATTTGGAAATTATAGTACTGTAGGGCGCAGTAGCACAGATTTCAGTTCTCACACAGGAGAAATTCTGCTTCGGGGTTTCCCTCACCTGCAATCACTGAGTATGCAGCCATGTGTCTTTGACAGACTTGGATTTAATTTTTTGTAATATCATTTTGAGATGGTTTATTATCTAATAGTTGTTATGCTGAGTATCTGCCTTACAAGTCTGCTTTGAAAAACAATTACCATATGAAAGATGTTTGTTTTTCTTTTCTTTTTTTTTTTTTTTTTGAGTTGGAGTCTCACTCTGGAGACTGGAGTGCAGTGGCCGCTCTCGGCCACCGCAGCCTCGACCTGCTGGGGCTCCGGCGATTCTTCTGCCTCAGCCTTCCAAGTAGCCGGAATTACAGGTGCTCGCTACCACGCCCGGCTAATTTTTTGATGTATTGTAGAGATGAGGTCTCACCAAGTTGCCCAGGTGAGTCTCAAACCCGTGGGCTCAGGTAATCCACTCACCTCAGCCTCCCAAGGCGCGGGATTATAGGCTGAGCCACCGAGCCCGGCTGTTTTTTTGTTTTGTTTTGTTTTGTTTTGAGTTGGAGTCTCACCCTGTCGTCCAGGCTGGAGTTCAGTGACACTTTCCTGGTGACTGCAGCCTCGATCTTCTGGGTTCAGGCGATCCTTCTGCTTCAGCCTTCCAAGTTGCCGGAACCACAGGTGCGCGCTACCATGCCCAGCTAATATTTTTTAAAATTTATTGTAGAGACAAGATCTCACCATGTTGCCCAGACTGGTCTCAAACCTGCAGGCTCAGGCAATCCTCTTGCCTTGGCCTCCCAAAGTACTGTGATTATAGGTTTGAGCCACCGCGCCCAGCTGATGTTTGTTTTTCAATAAACAGTACAGTACTATATTACCACCGCTTGCACTGCTACCACTGGTAGTAGTAGTGGAATAATACTTGTGTAGGTCTAGACATATCTTTGTCTGGTACACTTGAACTCTATCATTTAAGCAAAAAAGAGAGCTAGGATTCCTGATAATCAATCACATAAAGAGTAGCAATAGGCCGGACTTGGTGGCTCAGCCTGTAATCCCAGCACTTTGGGAGGCCTGGATGAGTGGATTGCCTGATCTCACAGGTTCGAGACCTTCCCAGGCAACTTGGCGAAACCTCATTTCTACAATAAATAAAAAGATTAGCCGGGCGTGGTAGAAGCGCGCACCTGAAGTTCTGACTACTTGGAAGGCTGAGGCAGAAGGATTGCCGGCACCCAGCAGGTTGACACTGGGGTGGCTGTGAGTGTGCCACTGCACTCCAGCCTGGGCGACAGAGTGAGACTCCAACTCAAAAAAAAAAAGAGTAGCAGAAGCATTTCTAATGTTAAGCATCACAGAGAGGAAAATGTTATAACATATGTCTTTAAGGATGAAGATGTTACCATGCAATCAACATTAGTAGATATAATTTTTTTTGAGTTGGAGTCTCACTCTGTCGCCTAAGCTGGAGTGCAGTGGCACGCTCACAACCACTGCAGCATCGACCTTCTGGGCTCAGGAGATCCTTCTGCCTCAGCCTTCCAAGTAGCTGGAACCACAGGTGCATGTGACCACGTCCAGCTAATTTTTTGATTTACTGTAGAGACAAAGTCTCTCCAAGTTGCCCAGGCTGGTCTTGAATCCATGGGCTCAGGCAATTCTCTCGCCTCTGCCTCCCAAAGTTCTGGTATTACTGACATGAGCCACTGCACCCGGCTAGTAGATATAAATTTTAAGATTCCTTCCTAGAATAGTGATGAATTTGTACTGACCTATTATCATTTTGTTGCCAAGATCTTCTCATAAATATTTGTGTGACCATTGTGACAACTGAAATATCATGTCTCATTAACCAGAAGCAGGCCACATGGCCACCCCTGTGCGGAGGAGGCTAGCTGGGAAGATCAAGGTTATGCATTGGGTTGGGTCAGCCAACTAACGGCGTTGTCCCCGCCATCCTGTCCCTCATACTTTTCTGATGCCACTGAACTTAGTGCTGCTCAGTGACAGGAGAAAGAAAAGAGATGGCTTGAGGCTCAGCTAGGGGAAGGGTGCTGGTTTCACAAATTACCTAGTACTCAGTTTTTACTTATAAAATCATAAGACTTACCATAATGCTACAGTAACCAAGAGAGTGTGATATTGAAATGGGAAGAGATGTGTAAACATTGGTTAATAGAACAGAATAAGAAGTCTAGAAGTAGACCCATACACATGGCCAGCTGATTATCAACAAAGATACCAAGGCCACTTATCTGATAGAGCATGGTCTTTTCAACAAAATAGTACTGGGGTAACTGGGCTTCTATATGGAAAAAAATAAACCATATACACCATGAACAATATTAACTCGAATTAAAGTAAAAGCTAAAACCTCCGAAAGAAAGCAGGAAAAAAACTTTGTGATTTTGGGTCAAGCAAAGATTACAGTGCACACAAAGTACAAATCAAAACAGAATTAAATTGACAAATCAGAGTTTATCATAATAAAAGAAATGTTTGACATTTAAAAGACACAGTTAAGAAAATAAAAAGATAAGACATAAAAACAGTTTCCTTTCTTGGTGGTGATCTGGGGGCAAAATAACAGATGATAGACAAGTAGGCAACAAGAGTGATGTCAGTGAAATGCTGGCACAAAGATCCACGAAACAATGGAATATCACACTGTAATCACAGCTGCTAAAGCAAAATGGATCGGCTTGATAATATAAGGTTGGAGACATTAGTATATAGTATAATTCCATTAGAAATAGCAATTCCAGCCGGGCTCGGTGGCTCAGACTACAATCCCGCGCTTTGGGAGGCTGAGGTGAGTGGATTGCCTGAGCCTGCGGGTTCAAGACCCGCCTGGGCAACTTGGCGAGACCTCATCTCTACAATAAATCAAAAATTAGCCGGGCGTGGTAGTGCGCACCTGTAGTTCCAGCTACTTGGAAGGCTGAGGCGGAAGGATCGCTAGAGCCCAGCAAGT
>CAUYQG010295527.1:0-35626 GCA_963574415.1 Tarsius wallacei | reverse complement strand
ACACCCGGCTAGTTTTTTGATATATTGTAGAGATGAGGTCTCGCTTGCCCAGGCGGGTCTCGAACCCGCGGGCTCAGGCAATCCACTCACCTCAGCCTCCCAAAGGCGCGGGATTACAGGCTGAGCCACCAAGCCCGGCTTCTTTGATGAATTTAAGACTAATTTCTCCCTTTTACATTTTCATAGATGCAGCCTTCTGCCAATGCTGAAGATGAGAAGACATGGCAAGAGATATCAGATGAGGTCAAGAAGATATTTAAGGCTGCTGTAAAACTGTTACATGAAAAGGGTAAAATGAAACACAGCCAAGCTAAGAGGTACCTGTTCTCAGGTAATTTTCACAAATCCTCAGTAAACTAAGGAATAGGCAAATCATAGATGCGTCCATCCACTGCTTCCCTTTTAGGGTTCTGTAAATTTAATCCTGTTTCCTGCCTGGTGAGATTTAATTTTTCTAAATGTTGCCATGTCCTGGAGAGGCAAGTGTCCTATTGTTTTAATTCCTAGAAAAACCTTAACTTAAGGGCATCTCTAGAAAATATGATTTTAAGAGGAATCGAAAGGTGCTAGCTATAATGGGCCAGATTCTGCCTTTGTTTCTCAGTTGAACTGTCCATCCATTCATCCACTTACTCGTCCAGAAAACATGTATGGGCTTGTTGGCCTACTGGGTGTGCCGAGCACTGGGGAGACAGTAATGAGTAAGGAGGCAAGGTCTCTATTCTCCTGGAACTTAATTTTTAGTGGAGAAAAATAAAAATGGTAGGCAAGTCATCAAATGAACAATATGATTTCAGAAATAAGTCGCATGAACAAAATAAAGCACAGGAGTAGAATAGTAGTGACTGATGAAGGATGTGGGTGTGCAGATTTAGATGGGGTTAGGCAATGGGGAGATGACTTTAGACCTGAGTGACAGAAGTAATCAGAACCAGCACTGTCATATGGGTCTAGGATAGAGAATTCCAGGCAGAGAGATCAACAGGTACAAGATCCCTGAGACAGAAATGTGCTTAGCAACTTCCAGAAGCAGGAAGAATGGAAAGGTAGCTTTGCTTTTTTTATTTATTATTATTTTCTTAACTCTACCTTTACTGAGAGGGAGAAATGGGGTTAGAAGGTGAGCACAGAACATAGTAAAAGCCTTGTGTTTTAATCTGGGTGAGATGGAAAGCAATTAAAGGGTGTGTGGCAAGAGATTGGTAGGACCTAATATAACACTAAAATAAAAACCTCTCAGCCATCGAGCAGAAAGTCACCTGTCAGCCTTTCTCAGCCATGGAAAAGAAGCTCTATTATTATAAGTTGCACTGGGAACCACAAGTCTGAGGGAGTATGTCAGTCATAGTTTCCAGGGAACAACCATGGCTGGGTAAAAATAGCATTTATTTTGAAAGTTGCTAGTAAGAGTTATTGAGGAAAAAAGCAATAGTAATTGCATATTCAGACTGGTTTTTTGAATGGCATGGGAAAGCATTTGTGAAAACCTAAAAGGCTCTTGGTAATCATTCTCATGAGCTTGGTGTCATGGATGTCAAGCTCTGAGACACTATAGATCATCTTGACAAATTCCAGAAGCAAGCTATTAAAAAATGAGGATTTAGCTGGGCTCGGTGGCTCAGCCTGTAATAACGCGCCTTTGGGAGGCTGAGGTGAGTGGATTGCCTGAGCCCGCGGGTTCGAGACCCGCCTGGGCAAGCAAGACCTCATCTCTACAATAAAATCAAAAAAATTAGCCAGGCGTGGTAGCGCGCGCCTGTAGTTCCAGCTACTTGGAAGGCTGAGGCGGAGGGATCACCGGAGCCCAGCAGGTCGAGGCTGTGGTGGCCGGGAGCGGCCACTGCACTCCAGTCTGGGCGACAGAGTGAGACTCCAACTAAAAAAAAAAAAAAAAAAAAATGAGGCTTTATTTTAAGTCTTTCTGAAAATGGTAAGATTGTCAGGAAGTCCTATCTTTAGGCTATATAGATGAACATTTATCATTGTTCCTTTGAGACCTTTTGATCCATTTTTGGTTCTCTGGCTCTTTATCTTTGTCAAGGACAAAACCATTCTGTTCCTAAAAATGGAGTCTTAGAAACAATGCCGAGAGTAAAGCTTTCCTATTCTTTATATAAAAGACACTAATTTGGGAAAGTATCACCCTATTCACAGTCGTATAGCTCAAGTGTTCAAGTGTTTCACTAGCAAACACTTTCCCTAACTTTCTCCATACTGAAAACTTTCCACATGGATAGCCACATGAAGATTAGGAATGTCTCATGAAATGCTGTCCAGACTGTTTTCTGCTTGGGGTTACATCTTCTAAAGATGCTCAAGACAGTTTTTTTCATCTTGCATTTCAAACTCATTTTAAGGTCTTTTCTGTACAATAAGAATTGCTGAAGAAGAGCTGGCTCTTTCAAATGGATATACTATATTACTTTAATATTTTTAGAAATCTTGAAAGTAAGAATACTAGATAAAACCTGTAAAGGTATATTATTTATGTTTGAATGTAATGTTTCACACTTTGGGCTTCACCTTTTTAAACAATGAGAAGTAAGCAGGAATAAATCAGTCCCCAAAATGGTGCTTTTCTGTAAACATCAAAATTTAATGGCCTTAGACCAGATGCAGTGGCTCATACCTATAATCCCAGCACTTTGGTAGGCCGTGGTGGGAGGATTGCTTGGGCAACATAGCAGGGATTGTTGGGCAACATAACAAGACCTCATCTCTACAAAAAATTAGCCAGGTCTGTTGGTGCACACCTGTAGACCCAACTACTCAGGAGGCAGAGGCAGGAGGATCTCTTAAGCCCAGGAGGTTGAGGCTGCAGTGAGCCATGGTTATGCCAGTACACTCCAGCCTGGGTAACAGAGTGAGACCCCAGCTTAACAAAAAAGAAAAGAAAAATCGAGTGGCCTTCAGGAAAGTAAAGAGTGTATCTCAGAGATAATAGTTATCAGGTCTGGGAATCTGTTCCTTATGTTACTTTCACTGAGTGCTGTGACTGGTTAAATTTGGGATATTAAGGATCATGCAGCCAGGTGCAGTAGCTCACGCGTATAATCCCAGCACTTTGGGAGGTGGAGGTGAGAGGATTGCCTGAGTCCAGGGGTTCAAGACCAGCCTGGACAACTTGGCAAGACTCCCCCCATCTCTACAATAAATAAATAAATAATAAATAAATAAATAGTTGGGTATTGTGGCATGCACCTGTAGTTCTAGCTACTTGGAAGGCTGAGGTGGAAGGATCAAGGTCAAGGCTGCAGTAGCTGTGAGCATGCAACCGCACTCCAGCCTGGGTGACAAAGTGACTCCAACTCAAAAAAAAAAAAGGATCATGCAAAAACAGAAATCAAATATAGTATTCTAGTAAGGGAAGTTTATAATATTTATAGACAAGTTTCAGAAATTATGAATAAAAGTCCCCCCAAATCATGAGGATACACCTCTAAAAATAACTGTATTGAGTTAACTTTGTATCACATTGCTCATTTATTCAGGTATATTAAAGCCTATACCATACCAGACATTCTGTGTGCAACTTCTTCCACTGCCCACTTAGATGGGCTCTGTTTACTTGGTTTATCTATATCTCTTTTTTGTTCTTTTTATGATCAACATTCCTAATGGACACACACTTTCCATAGATAATATAACAATGTCAGGTTGCAGTTGAGTTGTTTTCTGGGAGTCTAAGATGGCGGCGCATACTTCTGATTATCGTGCATTTTGTATAGATACCATAGTTTAGCCACTTCCTTTCCCATATGATACCCCCAGAATGTAGCACACCACTAACCCAGTCTGCTCCCTAGCACTTTACACAGAAAGGAGGTGGGCCCAAGGTTATTTCGCAGTAGCTCAGGGTGTCCTGATTACAAGCACTCTCCCTTGTCTATAGATAATTATAACAAGCTCTTACTCTTCTTTCAAAAGAAGAGTAGACATATGTTATATAAGCTCCTTTAACTGACCACCTTGACCAACTTGTCCAATCAAAACCCTTTGTAAAACATACTGATGCATAAGAGAGAGTTTACTGAACACTCGCAGCTATAAGCATATCTTTTTTTTCTTTTTTCTTTTTTTTTTTTGAGTTGGAGTCTCACTCCATCACCCAGGCTAGAGGGCAGTGGCACACTCATGGTCACCTCAGCCTCGACCTGCTGGGCTCCAGCGATCCTTCTGCCTCAGCCTTCCAAGTAGCCAGAACCACAGGCACACGCTACCACACCCGGCTAATTTTTTATTTATTGTAGAGACGAGATCTCGTCAAGTTTCCAGGCTGGACTTGCCTGCGGGCTCAGGCAATCCACTCGCCTCAGCCTCCCAAAGTGCTGGGATTACAGGCTGAGCCACCGAGCCCAGCCAAGTATATCTTTTTTACTTGAGTCAAAATTTTCAATTGAAAAAATCATGAAAAATCATGAAAAAATATTATCACAAGAGTTCCACCGAAAGGCACCCTTTTTAAATAAAATTTTCATCTTCCCTGACAATTACATTATAGGGTATATGTATATGTATCGTCTAGGTTTTGTTTGACATTATAATCAGCATATAAATGTTTTCAATTCATGGCCAGACTAGTCCTGTGTGTTCAGAACCTCCTCCACATAAATTCACCATTCGAAATCACCCACAGATTTGTTGTCTACTGAGAGCCAGCTTCCAATTCATAGATGACTGTCTTCTTGCTGTCCTCACATGGCAGGAAGAGTAAGAGAGCTCTCTCCGTCCTCTGTTATAAGGGCACTACTTCCAGTTATGAGTGCCCCACCCTAATGGCCTATCTCCCAAAGGTCCCACTTCCAAATACCATACTCTTGGGTATTAGGTCTCAACATAGGAATCTCGAAGGGTATGCAAACATTTAGTCTGTAGCACGCCATCATGGCTTTTTCTGTGGGGGCTGTCTACTTTCTCTCATCTTTGTATCCTAAGCAAATATCTGCATGCTTGGCATAGAGTAGGAACTCAAGAAAGACCAGTTGGATGAAGGAAAAGAAGGAGGGAAGAATGAAGGAATCAAGGAAAGAAGGAAGGAGGAAAGGAGGGAGGGAGGGAGGGCAGCCAATTTTAAGACTGCTTGCCTTAAAATTCATTTCTGTTGGTTTATTTTATGTATTTCAAATTTTTCCCAGCACAATGATGTTTTTACTACTACTGATTTAGTTTTAAATGTTCTTGTGGGGACTCAAATAATTCATAAAGTATATTTGCTTGTGCATAAGATTTGTATTATAAGCCATAAGATGTTTATTTTAGAAGACATAATGTTGTATGCCAAGTCATTTTTCTGTACCTATTCTGATGGATATAATGGAACTTAATGGTGACATAAATCATCCAGATTGATCAGTGATCAGAACATGATTATGTTTTGCCTTAAAGCGTGCTTTTGTAATTATATTTAAACATGTCTGTCTGGGGTTCAGTACACCTCAGACAAGATGGTGAAGCCACGTTGTCAAGGACAGACTGACAAGGGACAAGCAAACTAACTATGTCATTCAGTCGTCTCCTCTTTGTTTCCTGGCCCAGATTGCTGTTCACTCTGAGTCTGAGAGGGAAGCTAAGCAGAAAAATATAGAAATATTCATTGTAAGTTTGGTATGCTTTATTTATTATGCATATATCCAACCGTTTCCTCCATTTGGTGGAGAAAATTAAATAATTTTATTTAAAACCCATGTTCCTAGGTTCCTGGCTGCTTAGCAGAAGACAAACAAAAATTATTCTAAAGACTACTTTGCTACAAACCATAAGCAAAATAAACTACCACTAGAGACTAAGTGTTGAGAATGTGGATGCATTGTTCTTTGTTCTAAGCAATAAATTCCTTATCTTATTTTCTTTCAGCCATAGAGGATGAGTTTGACTTTGCTCTAGGAAAACAAACTCCAGCATTCCTAAAGAAGTGTGTTTGCTACATTAGGAAAATTGCTAATATTGAGCGTTTTGTGAAAATCCCAGAGATGGGAAAATACATGGACATAATTGGAACAGAACCAAGGATTATTCGGGACCCAGAAGCCCAAGAGAAGCTGATAAAACTCAGGGATGAATTTATTCCTACTATTGTAGCATCCTCTAATCTGAGAGTGTACACATCTGTTACTCATTGTGACATGAAACTAGGCTATTCCCAAGAAATAGAAAATCATTACATCGAAGGTCTGGGTAAGCAATTTTATGAGGACATGATTGATATAATTCAGGCAACGGTGCAACAGAATTTTGACACTGAAACTGATACACTCTACGACGAAATCCTTCAACACTCGTCATTATGTAAGACGTATGCCTCCTTCTACGAGTACAAATGTGAGTCTCTAAACATAGTGCATAACTATATCCTTCCAAGCAAAACTGGGCACATCAACCCTCTTATTGTATACGGTGGACCATGCACTGGGAAGACCCTTCTGCTAGCTGAAGTAGCAAAGAAGGTAAAAACCTATTCTTTCCCATGTATGTTTATTTTAAAAAGAAAGAAACTTACTTCGGAGAAAGGATACAGTGATCAAATTCAGTTCCATTTTCTGTGTTTACTATCTTTGAATTCTAATTGGTCTTTTTGGAATAGATACTTTGGTGCTTCTTTTTTGCTTGTGTAACAGTTGCATTAAGAGAACAAGGCGCATGGGGTGCAGCTAAAAAGTAACTTCATTTTTTCTCTCACTGTTCAAACTCGTGGGCTATTTCCCCATCCCTACCTTATTTGAGTAAAATCTAGGGCAGATTCCAGCAACTCTTCTCATCCCTCTCAGACAAAGACAAGCCCTCTAGTCACATCTGCTCACTAAATCAGTCTCAGACTAATAATCAATATGTCCAGTCTAAGGTCATACAGTAAGTCCCCGCATATGAATGAGTTCCGTTCTGGGAACACGTTCATAAGTCCAATTTGTAAGTTCAACAAACTTAGCCTAGGTACCCAACTAACACAATCATCATTATAGTACTATACCAGCTACATCACCACTGCTTTTATGCTTGCTTCCTGGGCTTGAAATAAAGATACTCCTCTACTCTATACAGTATTGTAAAGTATACAAAGCACAACCACTTGCAGAATGCCCACACGTGACTGTGTACACCAGACACATGAACTAACTTACACGATTGGACTTGCTAATGCACGTGCACACCTTTGAACGTTCACAACTTGAAGGTTCATACATAGGGGACTTGCTGCAAATAAAACTTCGGTTGACATCTTCCTCCCCATCCCCCACCAGCTGAGGCCTACCAAACAAGGCACCTACAGTGGGAAATAGGAAGAGGGTCATCTTTCTTTTTCCACATAGCACTCCTTTTCTTCCTTTCCTAACCCCACATTCATGACCCTTATAGGTACTATAGGAAAGTTAAGGTGGTTGGAATGTTCTTATATGACCAGTACTTCTCTGAACTGGAGTCTGAACTCTCCATCTTAGCCTGTGTTGAAAGTTGCCTCCAATCTCTTTGGAGGCTTTTTCATGGTTTCCTGGAAGTCCTTCCCCTCACTTCACCTGTCTTCCCAGAACAGCTCCCACCTACAGTTCCCTGGACACAAGGGATTGCATCTTTTTTCTAGCTGGTTAATTCCTCAGCTCCTAGATATCCAGCAATATACTTCCAGTAGCTCTCCGCTAAGATCCTCTCTACAGTCCAGCACACTTCTCAGACAGGAGCGGGGAAAGACAACAAACTCTTGTCAGCTTACTCTGGCCTGTGGCCCACATCTGGTATGTGGGAAACACTCGGGAATTGTTTTGCCCTGAGAGACTGGATTTCCAGGCCAGTCCCAGCGTGGCAGCTCTGCTCCCAGTTCTCCATGGGGGCAGCTGACCAGCCTCAGTCACGTCACTCAGCTTCGGAGTTCCCAGAGGTCATTGGACACCAAATGTCCACAGCTGAAGGGACCATTCCAAAGTCCCTTTGCCTCAGCCACAAGTGTAGGGTGGGCCTCTCTCTCCCCTCCCCTTGGGGATGAGGTGGTGAGAGATACGACCCACAGCACCCTAATCTCCACCTTTTTTCTTGACCTCTCCAATCTCCTTTTTCAGGCTAGAGGTGGGTGGTCCATTAACAGTAGCAAAACTGGTTTTCAGAACCTCCCTTTCAAATCCTATGTGATGGTCTACAACCTCACTTTGGAATGTAGTATCTATTGATTTGACCCCTCAGCCTAAACTGGATGAAATTAGTTACACTTTTAACCCCCTCTTATCCTTAGTGTCAAAGTTTTGTAGTTTACATTATTCTGGTATTAATTTAGAATCTCTATGTTGTGGTAACTGTGTGAAGAACAGAGCTTTATTTAACTTCATGAATATTCTCATGGCCTGTCACATGCTACATAATCTGAAATTGGTTGTCATGAGGACAAGCGACATTGCACCTTATGTAGAGATTGGGTTCTAAACTAATCTCACAGGCAAAAATCAGGTATATCCCTCTTACCCTTGAAAGACCTCAGAAAGTCTCATTTACTTTTTTGTAATATGTCAGGCCCAGCTGGATTTTCTTCTTGTGTTAGAAGATACAGCTCTTTCTTTCATTGAGCACCAGATGAAATAGCAGGTTTGCATTTAGGGTCCACATTACATCAGAATAAATGGTGTGTGGTGTGTGTGTGTGTATGTGTGTGTGTGTGTGTGTGTGTGTGTGTGTGGTGTGGTGTGTATGCACATGTGCCTTGAACACTGATTTGTATGTGTATCTTCAAACTTTAGAATTACCCCAAGTAAGCAAGATAGTAACTCTATGCAGGGCACATGAGAGCTGAAATCAAATGAGTGTACATTAATGTATGCCATTTCATGCTCAATCTAGGGCTTTTTTCCTTGTGGAGGAAGGAAGGGTAAAGATGGAGGAAACAGATACTGTTGAATTTGACTAAGCCTATGATCCACATGTTCTAGCACAAGAGGTCAAGCATTGTGTGGGGTGTGCTGATACAACCCATACAGACCAGCAGTCCCAGATGGGCAGAGTATGGTGACAGTTCATTAGATAAGCAACTTAAGAAATGACTTTCTGGGAATTGGCAGTAGCAGGATACTGCTGGGTGGGGATGGGGGTACACAACATCAGTAAGGGTACCTGATCCCAAAGTAGGCAAAGTGGGAGGCAGAGGGAGGCCCAAACTTTACCTGTACAGTGACCACTTGTAAACCTAATCCTGAATTGCACCCCACATCTTTAAAATAAAATTAAAAATAAAGAAATGGCTTTCTGCTGTGTGCAGTGGCTCACACCTGTAATCTCAGCAATTTGGGAGGCCACGGTGAGAGGATCTTTTGAGCCCAGGAGTTCCAGATCAGCCTGGGCAACATAGCGAAACCTCATCTCTACTAAAAAAAAAAAAAAATTAGCCAGGAATGATGGTGCACACCTGGAGTCCCAGCTACTCACAGGCTAAGGCAGAAGGATCATGTTAGCTCAAAAGGTCAAGGCTGTAGTAAGCCATGATTGGGCCACTGAACTCCAGTCTGGGCAACAGAGTAAGACTACAACTCAAAAAAAAAGAAGAAGAAGAAAGAAAGAAAAGGCTTTCTGAGCTCTCACGCTTCTGAATATTTTGTCACTTGCCCAAGTCTGTCTATTCACAGTCCAGGATTCTGGTTCCCCAAGAAGCAGCACCTGTTTCTAGGTCCCCTGCCTGCACTCACCTGCCTCTCCCTAGGGAATGTCTGACTCTCCATCAGCAACAATCCTTACTGTCCTGCGACTTCATGCCCCTTGTGAGGACACAAACAGATGGCCCATGTTAATCTCCTGTATCACCCAACATTCCCACAGACATGAGCTCATGACTGTAGGGCTGCTCTCTACAGACATCACATACTCAGCAGCAATGCGAGACTTGGAGGAGGGAGAAGCGTGCATGTAATCATCACAAGTGATCCATGTAGAAACAACCGAACTATAGTTTCTAATTTGCCACCAAAAGACAGTTGTAGGATGGCAAGATTATCTTCCTTGAAATTAGCTTCAAAGGTTGGACCTAAACAACGACAACAAAATGCTTATTATTGTTGTTGTTGTTGTTGTTGTTATTATTCCCTTAATAGCTTATTGTGAAACTGACACCCATAAATGGTTTCTAATCTTATTCATGCCTTAACCTGAACTATCTCTTGAGAAACCAGACTTCACAAACTTACTTGCTAGTGTGCAAAGAACTTTTCCTTTTCTAAGGAGTATCCTTGGTAAATTCCAAAAATTACTGACTGCATCTTCCTAAAAACATTCTTTAGAGTGTTGTATACTTTGAGCATATGCCTTCTCATTCTTGCTTTTCCAGATAGAAAAATATTAGACTTAGTAGTAGTCCCTCATATATTTTATCTCTTTAACATCACAATTTTTTATAAAAGGAAGAGTACTTTGAATAAAGTCAGATGTGACTTCTACTCGAACTTTGTCTCTTGGTGGCCATTTAACCCTGAGCAGTCATTTATCCAGCCTGGGCCTCAGTTTTTTCTCCTATTCAATAATACTGTGATGCCATGTGCCCTTCACAGAGACAATGTGAGGCCCAACAGCTGCATGTTTATATAGTCAACTACCTATTATAAAGCTCCACATTTAATCAAGCCTAACTAGCATTATGTGTATTTTTATGACAACAGTAAATAATAATCATAATTATGACCCTATAACACGACTAAAATGTGTCTAAGTCATAAAAGATTATGACTTAGTTTCACCTTAGTATTGAATATTTTATTACTTTTAAATATTGTAATATAATGTAATATTTTATATTACAAATTTTTAATTATATTCTAATTAATTGGAAATTTAGTCAGCCATATATAACATTATGTGCTCTCAATTAATGAAAATATTTAACTCAATATGTGTAGAAATCATTACTTAATTTATTCATTTAACAAACACTTGCAAAGCACCTACTGTGTGCCAAGTTGTGCCTGGAAATGGGCATGTGGTCAGTGGTGCAAAACTGACCATACTAAATATTCAGATTTACCTTTTATGAAATGCTGTGTATCTTTAAAAATATAAGCCAAATGCTGCCTTATGATTGAATAGCATTATTATCACTATTTGACTGCCTTTAGTCAGAGTAATCCTGAGGGTCTCACCTGTAGACTTTAGTGCATGAACTTTGCGGCAGTTCTTTGGTCTTCTCAGAAGAGTTTTCTGTTTCGTGGTTCCAGTCAACTTTCTGCATGGTAGGGGTCACCAGAAGGCTGAGCTCTTGGAGAGAGGCAACGTTATCGAATATAACCGTGTGAATACCTATGACCATTCTAAGCTCCACTTTTATGTTTCAGGCTTATGGCTGGCTACATGAAGATACAGGACCAGAATCTGACCCAGTGGTGGTTGTGAGATTTTTAGGAATGACAGACATGAGTACTGACCTTAGGACTCTCCTTCTAAGTGTTTGTGAGCAACTGGCAGTTAATTACCGGTGTCTGATTCAAAGCTACCCTAAGAAGATCCATGACCTCCGTGACTTATTTATCAACCTTTTGAATGAGTCCTCTTCGCAGAGACCTCTAGTCATAATATTCGATGCCCTGGAGCAGCTTTCAGAGAATGATGATGCCAGGAAGCTTTGGTGGCTCCCAGCTCACCTTCCCCGCTTTGTACGGATAGTCCTCTCCACACTGCCCAACAAACACGGGATCCTGCAGAAACTAAGGTGCCTTATCCACGAAGAGGACAACTACATCGAGCTGATTTCCCGGGACAGGAAGATGTGCAGCCAGGTCCTCAAACACCAGTTGCTGCGGGTCAAAAGGAAGGTCACATCAGGCCAGCAAATTTACGTGAACAACGCATTCTCCAAGTGCACGCTGCCCATGTTCGTGAACCTGACCTTCAGGGAGGTGAGACACTGGAGATCTCACAAAGATGTCGATGAATCCTCCCTTTGCGTCACCGTCCATGAAAGCATAGAGCAGTTATTTTGGTCCTTGGAGAAAAAGTGTGGTCAGAAACTGGTCTGCAGGGCACTGGGTTATATCACCATGGCCAAAATGGGCTTGAGTGAAATGGAATTGGAGGATGTACTGGCCCTGGACAACAGTGTTATGAATGAACTCAACGAGCACACCAGGCCCAGCAATCCCCTGAGGGTACCTTATTTGTACATCGCGAGACTCAAGGAGGGTCTCAGTGGGTACTTAATAGAAAGACACGTCAAGAATGTCACGCTCCTGGTCTGGGCCAACAGACACCTGCAGCTCATAGCCCAAAAACTGTATCTGCAGAATGACAGTGACCTGCGTGAAATGCACACCATCCTGGCAGACTATTTTCTGGGGGTCTGGTCAGGGGGAAGAAGGAAAGCTTTCTGCCTCGAAGACCCCTACTTGAATGGCTGCCTGGACTTGGAGAGCAGAAGCCTGCTGGAGGAAGAGAAGCACTTTATGGAGCAGGCTTCCTTTGACAGGCAGGCCCCAGACCAGCCCTGGGTTTTCCAGTGCAATCCCCTGGAGCCCGACATCTTTTTTGTCAACCATCGGAAAATGTCTGAGCTTTTGTATCACCTGACAAGGTGTGGGAAGACCGATGACTTGCTATATGGCATCATCATGAATTTCAGTTGGCTTTACACCATGATTAAAATCGGCCAGTTCGACAAAGTGCTTTCAGACATCGAGCTGGCTTACAACTACTCCCAAGAGAAGGAACTAAAGTTCCTGGCCAGCACCCTCCGGGGCATCAAAACCAAGGTCATTGCGTTTCCTGGCTCCCTTTCAGCTGAGCTTCAGCAAAGGCTGCTGCCTGTTGTAAGCTCCCTGCCCAAACTTAGACACCTTCTTCTAGAATGTGACAAAGACGGGCCCAAATACTGCTCCATCGTGCCACTGCATTCATCCATGGACGTGACATACAGCCCAGAGCGTCTCCCCTTGTCATCCAGTCACCTGCACGTCACGGAGATTCTGCCTACCTGTAACCCCAGTACTGTCCTCACAGCTTTAGAAAATGGTTCCATCAGCACATGGGATGTAGAGACTCGCCAGCTACTCAGGCAAATCACGACAGCCCAGTCTGTCATCCTGGGCATGAAACTCACCGGTGACGAAAAGTACCTAGTGGTGGCCACAACCAATAACACCTTGCTGATTTATGACAATGTCAATTCCTGTCTCCTGTCTGAAGTAGAGATCAAAGGCACCAGGCATGGAAGTGACTCCACCTACATCAACGGATTTACACTGTCCATCAACCACGCCCTCGCATGGCTTGAAGCCAGCAAAGATGTCACTGTCATTGATCTGCTCTACGGATGGCCGCTTTACCAGTTCCACTGCTGGTATGAAGTGACGTGTGTCCAGTGCTCTCTGGATGGTGTGTATGCTTTCTGTGGCCAGTACCTGAACACGACCACCATATTTCATTTAGGGAGTGGGGAAAAGTTATGCACAGTCACGTCAGAGTTTTCAGGTGGGTTTGTGAAGTTTCTTCTTATCTTGGACACGGCTCAGGAAATGGTAATGGTAGACAGTGAGGGAAGTCTTTCCGTTTGGAACACGGAGGACATGTCCAGCCCCCAGCTGACTGATGACTTTGACTGCCGAAGGGAAGACAGTGAGGTGGTCAGCATTGAGCTTTCCGAAGACCAAAGTGCAGTGCTGATCTGTAAAGCCCTTAGCATCGAGCTTCTAGACACCAGCCTGTGGAAGGTGGCCGAGAAGTTCAGAGCCAAGCACAACGAACGCTTTATATCTGCCGTGCTATCCAAAAATGGGGATTGCATTATCGCGACCATGGAAAATACCTCAGCTGTGTTTTTTTGGAGACGGGACACAGGACAATGTATGGCAAGCTTGCAGGAAATCTCAGGTTCCATCGTCAAGTTGGTGAAATCTAGTCACCACAATATGCTACTCTCTTTGTCAACCAGTGGTGTTCTCTCCCTGTGGGACATAGACATCATCACAGCCATGTCCAACATAGATAAAACTGGAAAACCCATCCAAAGTCTGGTGTTGCCCGCTAGAGGGGAGATTATTTACTCCCTGGATGGCTCTGATTGTGTTCACAAGTGGAACTTTAGCAGTGGGTTCATCGAAGCCGTATTCAAGCATGAAGGAATCGTTGAACACTGTGTGTTAACATCCGCTGGAGACATCATGGTGACTTCAGATGACAAAAGCAGCCAGTATGTCTGGCATACCAGCAGCGGTGAAAACCTCTTCCGAATCAATGGGCAGAGAATATCTCAGCTGCTGATTACACACAATGACCAGTTTGTGGTTTCTCTCTGCGAGGAAAATGCCTCCAGGGTTTGGAGACTCGCCACAGGCCACAGGGTCTGCAACATTCTGACCACATTGCAGAATGCCTTTATTACTTCTGCGAACACCTTCGTGGTGGGCATGACTAAAAGTAAAGTGCTGGCAGTCAGTCTTTGGACGGGAAGTATCACCAAGAAATTTTGCTGTGAAGATGGGACCACCATTGTGAATTTTAAATTAATCCCCGACTGTCCTGACATCATCGTGTTTATCACGTCAGCTGAGACGGTGAACCTCTGGAGTCTGACAGATGAGGTGATCTGTCGACGAGTGCAACTTCCCAACAACTTCTTGAAAAACCTGGAGGATTTTGAAATTTCCCCCAATGGAAAGCTAGGCATTATATCCAGGGGAGATGAAAACATCAACGTGCTAGATTTACACAGCGGTAAATTACGAGTGGTTCATGCCTCTGGGATCATCTGGCGGCAGAGATTGTCTCGAGATGGTCGCTACCTGGTCTACATTTGTTTCCGAAATGGGGAGGAAGAGGATGAAAATGGTGCAATATCCAGTTTAATTGTCATGAGACTGGCAGATGGCAAAAACATTGGTGCTTGTTCCCTTTACAAAACGCCAACTTTCCTTGCACTCTCTCAGAGGCACCTGCACATCATTGTGGGCTTTGATGATGGGAGTATCGGGATATACACAGTAGTTGACCGCGTGGATGCTGCACTGAAAATTAAAATTGCCACTTCAAATAGCAGACAAATTTTCAACAATGCTACTCACACATCCAGGCCAAAGTGTAACAGTTATTGTTTCAAAGTGTCTGTGGATTGCTTATGGAGAGAGTCCACTGAGGTCTTTGCAAGAGACAGTCCCATCACAGTGAGCGACTCTACTGAGTCCAATGAAGCAACACCCTCCAAGAAATACAACTCTTGTTATGACCGAGTATGCTCCGCCTTGGAATCCAGGGGCCACAGCTATGCCCCTGATAACTGACAAAGCATTTATCCTGCTCAGCAAAAATACGCAATCCATGTGCAAAAGAGAAAAAAAAAAAAATGCGTCCCAGATCATAGACTACTCATTTCTTAAAAGACAGGGAAGGTGCTGGAATTCCAGTGTTATATTAAGATGTTCATGAAACGTACAGAACCATCAGAATGATTTGGGGGGCAGTCTTTTTGTCAAAGTATATTCAGGAATGAATAGAATTTTTAGAAGTAGTATTTAAATGGTGACTTAGCCTGGAAGCTAGAAGATTAAAGTTTTAAAATGAGCTGTGTGGTAAGAAGCAGCATGATTCATCCCATTGGTTCAGATGAGAGAGGCTAGAGGTATATATGGACCACTTGGGCTGGAATCAATTCTGCGAAAATCACTTGAGATCACGAAAACAGAGCTGTTTGACTTCAAATGATTTTGTGATAAGTACACACAGCCTTAATCTCTCTTTACATTTTACAATCCTGACAACTGTGTATACCTAGTCTGCAGATGAATGGTCTAAAGGTGCAAAATAATGTAACAAAAATACCCAGATGTAGTCCCAGTTTCCCAAGAGACACGATGTGAAATGTGAGACTGTGAACTGGACTACCTACCGCTATCATAGGGCTACTGAACACGGGGAGTGAGTCTTTATTAAAATACAGTCGCAACAATTGCATGCAAGGGTTTCTATGTAATGGAATCTCTGGTTTTTAAACTATGTATTTCCTGGGTTGCAAAAGAACACATTTACTAAGAAAACACTATCTTTTCACATCTTTTTGAAATGCATATTTGTCCTAGTGTAAAAAAGAATGACAGGAAGGGCATTACACATCTGGTCAAAACACCTGCTCATTTTTATCATTGTACTCCAAACAGTCCATACTATTCAGTCAATTGTATGAAAGCCTAAGTTATTCTCTAAATCCCTGGAATCTTAACAGAAAGCAAGCTTTCTTAACATGCTAACTCTGAGATGCCGATGACATTTGCCTTACTCTCATTCCTCCTGTGTAAAACGCAGATAGATGACCAAATACTCTGGGACAAACTGAATATGCCTGTCTTTGTGCTAAAATACTCTATAGATTTTAAGGGTGTCCAAAGTTTCTTTGTGGTCCCTGTTTTAATCACGTTCTTACTTCTACACACTGTGTGTATGCTTCTCTAACAGTTACTCTTCCTGACTGAGGACTCTTCTGAGCCTTTTATAGTCTTACCCATTTCAAAGCAGAAGCTGTGAAATGGTGCCAAATATTTTTTAAAAAACGACTTCACCTATGTAAAAGAAAGTATTGCATCTTAATAGATGAAGGTGATTGTTCTTTCTTCTGTATCTTCCCACATGGCATGTCCTTGGATAATCGTCAGAGGATGTTGCAGTGATGGTTTGGCTTGATTTCTTTCAAAGTGGCAATAGTGACTTTAGTAAGCAGAATAACAAACAAGAAATTGACTTGCTTTTGGTCCAGCTGCACCATGAACTCATCGTGTATCCATAGACAGACCTTTAACCTCACCAGTGTATTGTTTTTGCAAAAGAAAGGTAAGGATAGCTTCTGCTATAGCCCTCAGAGGGACATTGGAGGACAATGTGAGGAAAAAAATAAAAAGTACAGCGACATTTTGATTGTTGATGCTAGCGGGAAAAATAACGTGATCAAATCCATAGGGAATCCAAGTCAACTGTAGTTCACTTTGGAAAGAAGTTTAACACATAAGCATTCAAAGATGTGATTCAGATATAAATACCCTACTCCGTGGTGAAAGACTTTTTTCCGTATGTTCCTCCTGGTTTAGCTAGTAGCCAGGAAGGTGGTAGCTCCGAGCAGACTACCTACATACAGACCACCTGGAGTTGACTGTATGAGTCAGTGCTTTCGAGCTCTATCGGAACACATTCTTATTCCTGTCATTATCAGTTGAACCTCTGTGCCACACATTTCTAAGAACTAAATGCCTAGGTGGATTAAATGTAGTGTGTGAATGTTCTGTGTAAAAACCAATAGAGTATAACAAGTGACTTGAATGATTTTTCCTAACTTGTTTGCAACAGATAGCTCATATTGAATGTTTTTATGTAAACTTTGTATTGTTGGGAAGAATTACCCAATCAGAGATTTATATTTTCATAAGTGTTACATTTAGTTAAATTTTGTTACAGAGCTGTTACACTAGAAAATTATTTCAGTCTTCAGACAATATACAGTCTTGTGTATGTATTGTTTGTATGAATAAAAGATAAACCACTTAGACTGATGTGTTATTTGTTTTTCTCTGCCATCTTTGACTGAAGCCTTTAGAGATCTTCAATAATAATAATAATGGTTCTTGCTCTACTGAATGCTTATGTCACACCAGGCACTGTTCTCAGAGTTTGGCATGTACTAAGCCATGTGATCTTCACAACAGCTTTATGAAGTAGGTACTGTTAGTAGTCCATATTTGTAGATAAGGAAACCTAGGCCCAGAGGTTCAGGAAAAATCGTTGAACATGATTTCAGTGTACCCTCAATGTCTTTTTCTGTTAGCTTTCTCAAAGTACATCAAAATATAGCATTCAGTATCCAGTAGACGCTTAGAGATCGATAATGACCTATAAGAAATGTTCCAATGTGCAGACAAGAGACCAGGCCCAGCTCCGAAGGTCACTGGAAGTTGTTGCAAACTTCCAGGTTTTTCAGGCATACAGAAATAACTGATGAATTCATTCAGCAAATATTTATTTGGTCACGCATTTTGCCCAGGATACAAAGGTAAATAAGAGAGCTCATGCCTTCTAGGAATTCAGGTTTAATAGAAAAGCAGAGAGGAAACATGTTATCCATGTATAATTGCAAGGGCAGTGTGCTTCCCTCTGGGGATGGAGGGGGAGAGGGGAGGGTGACCAAGGAGGAGTCTCATTCATAAGTTCCCTCCAGGCAAAAGAGAGCAGGACCAAGAGGAAACTTCCCATAGGCCCTTTTTTCCATTTCTTGCCTCTTGGATGTGAGAATCCACACACTCACCAAAAAATATACATTTTTGAAAAACAGCAGCATTGGCAAGTTTCTAAGCAATGATGAATAGGAAAAAAAATCAGATATACCCTTGTATCTAGTTGTCATGAAACAGTTGTTCTCAGAGAAATTTATATCAAAGCGTTTAAGAATTTAAGAGATTATAAATCCTGCATCTTCATGTGACTGAGAATAACATCTGTTTAAAAGTTATTCCCATTGAAAACTCCCAGCCGGGCTCGGTGGCTGAGCCTGTAATCCCGTGCTTTGGGAGGGCGAGGTGAGTGAATTGCCTGAACCCACAGGTTTGAGACCTGCCTGGACAACTTGGCGAGACCTCATCTCTACTATAAATCAAAAAAATTATCCGGGTGTGGTAGCGTGTGCCTGTAGTTCCAGCTACTTGGAAGGCTGAGGCAGAAGGATCATCGGAGCCCAGCAGGTCAAGGCTGCAGTGGCCGGGAGCGTGCCAGCGCACTCCAGTCTGGGTGACAGAGTGAGACTCCAACTCAAAAAAAAAAAAAAAAGAAAGAAAGAAAACTCCCATTACCCATGCTGGGGAATTTCTTTTCAGATTCTAATTTATGTCTTTTAAGTTGAAATTTAAACCCTCTTCTCTTTTGGTTCTCAGAGAAAATGTAGAGAAGCTGATCAATATTTGCATAAAAGCATTTCATGTAGATGGAGTTTGTTGTTTAAATAGTCTCTTTCCTAGAGACAAAAACACCACAATGTTTTCTATGCCCAAAGCATTATGCTATACCCTAGGATGATTTGTAAATCAGTTGCGTATGACTCCTGCCCACCAGAATCTATAATCTAAAAGACACAACTAAATCAGATATTGAGTTGTTAATAAAAGTGAAAGCCAGGTGTTGAACATGCACTGCAGAGCAATAATTGACTCTACCTGGGAATCCAAAAGGTTGACCAAGCCAGGCATGGTGCCTCACACCTATAATCCCAGCACTTTGGGAGGCAGAGGTGGGAGAATTACTTGAGACCAGGAGTTTGAGACTACCCTGAGCAAGACAGACCTTGTCTTTGCCAATTTTTTCTTTTAATTAGCCAGGCATGGTGGCATGTGCCTGTAGTCCAGCTACAGTCCCTGTAGGCTGAAGTGGAAGGATTGCTCGAGCCCAAGAGGTCGAAGCTGTGGTGAGCCATGATGGTGTCACTGCACTTCAGCCTGTGTGACAAAATGAGACCTCGCCCCCCCACAAAAAAAAAGGTTGACCAAGAAGAGGAGACAGATGGCTGAGGCTTAAAGTATAGACAGGACTTAACTGTCAATGTCAATGTCAGGTGAAGGAAGCTGCATGAACAAAAACAGAGATGAAGTCTATTTTAGATGACTTCAAACGCTATGTTGGGATTTTAGACTGTATTCAGTCGTCAATAGGAAGCTGTGAAAAAGTTTTTGAGAAGGGATATGACCTGGTTGGAAAGGTATTTTAGAATGACCAGGTGGTACTTTGTCAGATAGATTAGAGGTGGGCAAGGCCAGAAGCTGGGAGAACAATAAAGATGACTGCAATGGACAGAAAGTCTAAGAACTTGATCTTAGGATGGTGACTGCGAGAAGCCTAAGAAAAGGCCAATTCTAGAGGAATTTCAGGCTTAGCTGGTAGACGTGGGTGATAAAGGGTAGGAAAACTCAAATAATTTCAGTTCCAGTTGAAATTGGGTAGTTTGGTCAAGTGCATAGGAGATAAAAGTTGGGGAAATCTTAATATAAACTTAGATCTAGAGAGTTTAAAGGTAAGATATCCATACAGGCAATTGGAAATGTGTTGTTTATCCCATGTAGAAATCTGAAATAAAGAGAAAGAACCCAATCAGTTATTTCTTTCTTAAGAACGCCTTACTACAATGCCTCATATGGTGGGGGTTGGTTATAATGTAAGCTGGCACCAAAAACTTTGAAAATGTGTTCTTTTCTTCAGAACTATTTGACAAATTTAGAACTACAATGCCAAATCCACTCACCGAAATTAGTTTTCCCATTTTTCATGATTCATTGGCTGGGAACAATTTACATGCCAATGAAAACATAAGCACACCTTAAAAAATTTAAGTAAATCAATAAGTTGTAGTGTTTTAATCCCAGCAAGCATCAAGAAACCATAAATTTTTCTTCTATAGTTTTTTTTTTTTTTTTTTTTGAGTTAGAGTCTCACTCTGTCACTCAGGCTGGAGTGCAGTGGCATGCTCACAGCCATTGCAGCCTCGACCTGCTGGGTCCAGGCAATCCTTCCACCTCAGCCTCCCAAGTAGCTGGAACTACAGGCATGTGCCACCATGCCTGGCTAATTTTTTTACTTTATTGTAGAGACAAGGTCTCGCCAAGTTGCCCAGGTGGTCTGAACCCGTGGGCTCAGGCAATCCTCTCACCTCTGCCTTCCAAAGTGCTGGGATTACAGATGTAAGTCACTGAAACTGACCTCTTCTATAGTTCTTAATGAGGGCCTCCTCAGGTCTCCAGCTGGCATTTCAAGTGATTGGCATGAAGTGCAGATGACACTTTAGACACACGGAGGCTTCAATTTCAGCATATCAACACGACAAATTATCTAATGCAAGTAGTTTGGGGTGACAAATGACAACAGCACCACTGGCTTCCTAGCACCCCATCCTTTATAGATGAGGGTAATTTGGTCAGCTGCTGGCACATACTCAGAGCAGCTTTCTCAAACTGGAGCGTGTGTTACTTGTTGAAATGTTTCAGATGGCAAGTTTCTGCTACTGATGCTTTCAGGCCGAAATAAACAAGCATGAACTGTAGTACACGGAAGGGGACTTTATTACAAAAGCTGGCAGATGGGGAAATGGCCAGGTTCATGCCACAAAGAACCCATTTCAAAATTCTGGTCTAAGGACAGGTGGTTTTAAGGGGAAAGAAAGGGATAAGGACCATCTAGGAGTGATATAGGGAGCTGGTCTTGCTTTGATGGTTATCTTGAATCATCAGCCACCTGGAGGACTGGCTTAAGTCCTGATTGTGAGCCATGGAGAATTCTGCCATGGAGTCTCCAGACTTTGCTATTACAAGATCAGTCTCTGGTCTCCCTCAAGCAGATACACAATTAGATTAGAAAGGAAAAATAATTTTTTGAAGTGTAGGCTAAGAAAGGAAAAGGCTTAAAACCGTTTCCCAAAAGCTGAAATGAAAATTCTTGGTCACAAATACACAGATTTCTTCATCTTCCCTGTCCCTCAAGACCTCTGAATCAGTATCTGGGGTGGACCCCAAGAATCGGTGATTTTACTAAATTCTCCCAGATGATGCTAATTCTGTCTACCTGGGAACCACACTTTAAAACCCAAGACAAATGCCAAAGTACCGGGGACAGATATCTACATCCTGTGGACATTCCTACACCATCAGCTAGAATTTGAACGTGAACGCCATTTACTGTGACAAGGGGTTTTTATCAGAAAACGGTGTAAAACAACATATAACCTCCCTCCTAAATCTACCACTTTGCAGTGCACAACTACTCCAAAACCGGGAGGATCAAAAAAATTGAGTCTCCTTTCATGAATCGGGGCAAATGTGTGGATGCACTGGAATCATTTAAGTAGACACACTGAAAAACTGAGGACAAAATATCCCCCTTTAAACAGTAGTTGTGCAGTCGCCTTGTCAATATTCTGGTTTATTCCCCCACTCCCTGGATGAGAGAAGGAAAGAGAGAGGATAAGCTAGGTGGCGCAATTGCGCAACACTTTCTCGCCCCACCAAGCCCAGCATTCATTCGCTTTGGAGCACAGGTGAAAAGAAATGTCCAATCCTTAAGCAGTGTTTTAGGGAAAAGCAAGCAATTTTTATCCCACCTTAGGTAAACGGATTGCGACAACTGCCAGCGTGGAGCCCAGTAGGCTGACTGAAAGGCGGGGGTGGGTCAGGGTGGGGGGGACGGAGAACCACGGAGACCATTAGGACGCAGGCCAGTGCGCGCAGCTTCCCCTGGGAATTATCATCGTGGCAGCATCTCCCCTGTTTCTCCCATTATCTAGCTCATAACGGCAGGTGATAGTGCGCACACCAGGTCTGGGCAGCGAATGCCAGAACTGAGGAAATGTGTTTATTTCTTTATTTTGTAGAGACGAGGTCTCGCTATGGTGACCTGACTGGTCTCGAACTCCTGAGCTCAAGCAATCCTTCCGCCTTAGCCTCCCAAAGTGCTGGGATTACAGGAGTGAGCCACCGTGCCCGGCTGAGGAAATTTAAAGATGCAAGTACACAGGGGTGTGGGGCACACACCTATCTGCTAAGGAGTGCATTTTTGTATTCACCGCCCCTCCGCGCACTCCCCGCCGCCCAAGTCCCGACTCCCTTCTCCACGCACGACAGAAGAGCAGGCCCCAAAATATTTCCCAGGACTGCAGGCGATGGGCACGCAACCGGGCTGTTCGTGCTCCTGGATTTTCTGCTTCGGTGCGCCGAGGACTGCAGCCCCCGCTCCAGGGAGGTCGGACGTCGGGCTGCGGCGGTTCGATCCCCGGCGCCGCCGATCGCGCGCTCGGGCCACCCGGGTGCAGCCTCTGCTCGGTGGGGCTCGCAGGTAGAGGGTGACGCGTGCCAGGGAGGCTCGCCGGGCCGGGCCACGTGACGCGCGGGCCCAATGGCAGTGCCGGGGCGGCCCCGGCGAGCGCGGCGGGCTCCTGGCTGCGCTGAGCCGCTGGTATTTCCCCGCGCGTCCGCCCGAGGCCGGCGAAGCCATGGGCGCCGCCACCCCGCCGCCGCCGCCGCCGTCGCCGCCGCCTGGCCCCAGGTAGGGACTGCCTCCCGCCCGCGCGCGGGGCAAGGGCTTGAGCCCTGCAGAACTTGGCTCCGGGCATGATCTCCCCGTCCCCTTTCGCGAGTCGTTCTTGGGTCTCGATTTGCTTTTGCCCTAAAAAAATTTTTTTGTATATGTGGGGAGGGGAGGCAATTTACAGTTGGATGACTTTGGGAAAAGTCACGCAATTCAACAAAGGTGCTGGATGAGAGAAGCCCAATCCGGGTGGAGGGGGGACTTTTGCGGATTTCCAGAACTAAAGATCAGGACGTTTCTCAAGCTTGGCTTCCAACTAGCTACGTGAAACACTTTTGCTTTTAAATCCCTAATGGATGAACTTTCAGCGTTGCCTGGGAACTTGAGTTGGAAAAACTGCAAGAGATTTTCCCCTTGTTTCTGTGTCCCCTTTCCTCTCCCCCCGCCCCCCCCCCCGGGAGGGGGGGTTAGGCATCTGAGTCTTTGGAATAAAACGGAAATGGAATGTGACCACTGCTGTTTCTTTGACATGTCCTTGGGTGCTAGGATCTGCCCCTCATGTGGTGCTGGCGCCCTGGGACAGAGTGGTGGGTGGGCGGGGAGGGGTGGAAGGGAAGAGGTCCCCGTGCTAGGAGGCAGCACGCAGTGAAGTGAAGGTGCCAGGTGCAAACATGTAAGTGGTCACAAACTGTTTGCTAAATGTTTAATAATTAGGCAAGCATCTCCCAGGTCGATTACTTGGGTTTCATTGACCTTGACAGCCCTTATGAGGTGAGATCTTCACAAACCACCACTGACGAATTTTTCCAATGATATAAGGCAGAAATCAATGTCCCTCCCCCCCCAGCACTATAATTACACTTAAAAAAAAAAAAACTCCCTCTGATGACCTACTACATTTTATTTTCCATCGCAGTGTAGCTGTTTGCCCAGTGAATTTAGAGGAAGTCTGTGTTGCATGAGGTGGTTCATATCATGAGAGAACAGGGGCTTTATTTTCTTCCTGTCACTACTTGTGGGAGATAATTACTTAGGGTGCTTCTCACCATGGCTTCTAGATGTCTTGGGTGGCTGTGATCAAGCTCTTGTGAGGAATAACAGCTGGAGAAAAGACAAGAAACGTTTGAGAGTTGAATGGGAAAGAAACGGATAGTAAGTGTTGTTTTTTAAAGACAACAGATTCTTTACTTGCTGTGCTCGCCCCCGATTTAACCCTTCAGCTAATACTATTTTAAGAAGGACAAGACAGATGTTAGAACCTTCAAATCTAAACACCAGTGCCGGTAGAACTCCTTACTGGTCCCTGCTGTAGGATGCTGTCATGAGACAGATAATTGAAACAATAACTTTAAGCTCCGAGGTAAAGTCAAGTTCTTGGGTTATTTGTATTTCTCTAAAGGGCAGCAAGTCAGTTAACAGCAAGCTGCCCTGGTCACTGAGGCTGACATGGAAGGGGAGGTGTGGCTTATTCCTCTTCTTTTCCCATTCTATATTCATTCTCTGATCCAGTTGATTCATATATTCGGCAAGCTTGTGACAAGTCCCTCTCTCTTGACACCTGCCCCCATGACCTGGTCCTCAGTGGTGCTAAAGATTAGCTATCTATCTAATGATACCTAAAGTAGGCTGATCCCAGCTGTTTCAGAGAGCTTTTTTTTTTTTCATATGTGAAATTTAGAACAAAAACTTACCTATCAGCTAGACATGTTCCATGATTCCAAACATGGAATGATTCCCTTGACTTCCCACCTAGAGCCTCTCTGAGCCTGGAAACATAACCAAGCTAAGCTCTGGCCAGAATCCAGCCACAGTCCTAGGACAGAGCACAGGTGCGGCTTTCCTGCTGGAACTGCCTGCCCATGGTGCCGGAAGCCCATTGACGGTGCTTCTTGGAATGGACTCCAGTTTCCAAATAACTGAATACCAGCCTCCCAGTAGCTGGGTTTCCTCTCCTTAGACTCTCTGCCGCTTTCCCCTAGTTCCACAATTTTTCTAATAACCCTGAATCTTGGACTCTTTGGGGTCTTGGTTAAATAGTACCTACCTCTTGTCTTCTCTCTCTCTCTCTCTCTCTGTGTGTGTGTGTGTGTGTGTGTGTGTGTGTGTGTGTGTGTTGTTAGACTGATTATGCAGTTACAGAGAGACTTTCTAGGTATCTAGAAAAGAAAAGTTGGGAAAAGTTGTATCGGCTCATCCGAAGGGAAGGCGACTTGGAGTCCTCACCCATCTGCAGGCTAGATGGGTCAACCAACCATAGCCTTTCTAGAAGTGTCTGCTGTTCACCACTGAGCAATCTTGTCTTGCTAGTTGTAACACTTCTTATTCTGATTATCTCTTGAATGCTATTTAAGAGAATAAGCTGCAAATTAAATAGTTCATCTACTTGTAACATTTTCGCTTAAGAACATCATGGTCCCACAGAGGTAGGACTCTTCAAATGAGCCTATCCTGTCTGGGTGCAGTGGCTCATGCCTGTAATCCCAGCACTTTGGGAGGCTGAGATAAGGGGATTGCTTGAGTCCAGAGTTCGAGACCAGCTTGGGCAACATAGCAAGACCTCTTCTCTACAAAAAAAGTAAAAAACATTAGCCAGGCATGGTGACACATGCCTGTAGTCCCAGCTACTCAGGAGCCTAAGGGGAAAGGATCATCTTAGCCCAGCAGGTTGAGGCTGCTAGTAGCAGCGAGCGTGCCACTGCACTCCAGCCTGGATGACAGAGTGAGACTCTGACTCAAAAAAAAACCCAAAAAAGATCATATTCTAAAACATACTTAAAACACCAAGCCAATGAATATGAGTCCCGAAGCAGATAATTAAAAGAATTCAAAATACTGACTCAGAGCTAGTTAGAAAAGTTGCTGTTAGCTGCAGTGAATACTATTTGCATATGACAAAAGGAATATTGTGTCTCCAGTTTTATCAAAGGTGTACAAGTGGCTCTCCAAAATTAAATGAAACCCTGACCTGGCCTTGGAGACATCATGTGTGTGAACTTGAAGACGCCAGACAGTTGTTGAGGTTCTAGGGACATAGCTCTTGTCTTCAAAGTCCTTACAGTGTTGAGAGAAGCCATTGAAGGATTTTCAGTAGAACAGATCTCTATTTTAGAAAGTTCACTTAGGGCCAGGTGTGGTGATTCACACCTGTAATCCTAGCACTTTGGGAGGCCAACGTGAGAGGATTGATTGCTTGAACCCAGGAGTTTGAGACCAGCCTAGGCAACATAGACCTTGTCTCTACAAAAAAAAAAAAAAAACCCAAACTTTAGCCAGGTATGGTGGTATACACCTGCAGTCCCACTCAGAAGGCTGAGTGGAAGGATCACCTGAGTCCAGGAGGTTGCAGCCATGATTGGGCTACTGTACTCCAGTCTGGGTGACAGAGGTCACCCAACTCAAAAAAAAAAAAAAGTTCACTCAAGCTGAATGAGAAGAATGAAACAGAAGATACAAACAAGACCAAAGGCAGCTGCTGCAGAAATTCACAGGAGAAGACAGAGAAGTAAATCGATTCAAAAGATACTTAGGGAAAGTGGTAGTTAGGATTTTAACTGTAAGACACTATTAAGTGGCTCGAATCTCTGATGTCGATTTACAAGCCATTTCAAATACTTGTTTCTGCAGAAAGTAAATAAACATAAGCCACATTTTATTGCAATTTTCTTCATGTGGACTCTAGTTATAAACCAAAAAAGTTTCTGATAAAGAATGAGCCGCCAGGTGTGATGGCTCACACCAGTAATCCCAGCACTTTGGGAGGTGAAGGCAGAAGGATTGCCTGAGTCTAGGGGTTCGAGACCAGCCTGGGCAACTTGGCAAGACCTCATCTCTACAATAAATCAAAAAATTAGCTGGGCATGGTGGCGTGAGCCTGTAGTTTCAGCTACTTGGAAAGCTGAGGCGAAAGGATCGCTTGAGCCCAGCAGGTCGAGGCTGCAGTGACTGTGAGCGTGCCACTGCACTCCAGCCTGGGTGACAGAGTAAGACTCCGACACACACACAAAAAAAGAATGAGCCAACTCTATTTAACTTTCATCAGTGAAGTGCATCTTTCTGTAGAATTAAATATGTACATCTGAAAGCAAAATTTTAAAAAACTGTTGCCTTCACATATACCTTATCTAATGTAGCTTAATTCCTTCTGAGAGTCATAATACCCTGACTTGATTGTTTAATGCTAGTAGAGTGGACAATATGACTGTCTTTTTTGTTTGTTTTGCTTCCTGTTGGCCTCTGCTATATGTCATAGAGAGGACTGTATTATATTTGTAGGGATATTAGTTGCATGTAAGAGGCACATCATGCTTGTGAGAGGTCTCCTTGGTTATTGACTAGCTGCCAAGAGGCCAACTCCGATTCAAGTATGGAAAAATAAACCCCACCTGGCTGGGCTGCAGAGTCATGTCAGAGAATGTCATGGGTTCAGGAAGGGATGGAGAACTGTGGCCTTTGTCACAATTTACTATATCCATCTTGTACCTTACACGACCCGTCTAACTTAATTCACACAACAGCGCTACAGTGCTAGAGGTCAAGGCAGAACTCCTCTTTTACAGGTGACGAAACCAAGAATCAGACATGTCAGTCCGGGTTAGGCAGATTGGTGGGTGATGTATCCAACCCTGGATCCTAGGTCTGTCTGACTCCAAAACCCGTGCTCAGGACCACGATACAGCTTTGCCTCTCTGCCTAAGGGCTGCTCAGGACCACGATGCAGCTTTGCCTCTCAGCCTAAGGGCTGCAGGGAAGGGTGGTGTTATTACTAAGTATCATACCAACAAAAAACAAAAAAACTCACTTTCATAACACTTTTTCTTGATTTATGTCTAAAAGAAATAAAAATTAGACATGATTGTGCCTTCAAAGAACAGATGGTCTCGTATGTGTGTGTACATACGTGCACACACATACATGTACACACTTTTTAAGCAGTAGGATACATAGTAAAGAGAAGTAAGCAGTCTGGAGTTTTGGAGAAACTTAGTAGAGGACAAAGGTGATGGGTTCAGGGAAGCCAAGGGAAAGACCGATTTGGAAAGAATCATATCCACTATTATCTCAAAAGATCCTCATAAAATAGGTAATTTTCCCACTATACAAGGAAATGCGTTTAGGTCATATAGTTAAAACCTAATAAGATGATATTTAGGCTGGGCGCAGCGGCTCATGCCTGTAATCCCAGCACTTTGGGAGGCTGAGGCAGGAGGATCTCTTGAGACCAGGAGTTCAAGACCAGACTAGGCAACATGGTGAGACCTCATGTCTATGAAAAATTTAAAAATTAGCTGAGTGTAGTGGCACATGCCTGCAGTCCCAGCTACTCAGGAGACAGAGGTATAAGGATCACCTGAGCCCAGGAAGTTGAGGTTGCAGTGAAAAGATGGCATTCAAACTCATGTATCACAGAAAACTACTCTTCCCCACCACACATTTTTTTTCCACTGAGACAATAGGCTTTGCTCCTCAGAGTGGAGTCCATGAATCAAGCAACATCACGATCACCAGAGAGCTTATCGAAAATACAGGGCCGGGCTCAGTGCCTCAGCCTGTAATCCTAGCACTTTGGGAGACTGAGGCGAGTGGATTACCTGAGCCCACAGATTCAAGACCAGCCAGGGCAACTTGGCAAGACCTCGTCTTTACAATAAATCAAAAATTAGCCAGGTGTGGTAGTACATGCCTATAGTTCTAGCTCCTTGGAAGGCTGGGGCAGAAGGATCGCCAGAGCAGGTCGACACTGGGGTGGCTGTGAGTGTGCCACTGCACTCCAGCCTGAGTGACAGAGTGAGGTTCCAACTCAAAAAAAGAAAGGAAGGAAGAAAGAAAGAAAGGAAATACAGTCCTGACTCCACCTCCAATCTACAGAGTCAATCTTCATTTTAACAAGATTTGCAAACATAGTAAAGTCTGAGACGCCCTTCACTAAAGGGAGCTTGGGGAAGTGACTTGTATCAAGATCCTTGATGGAGGGGGAACAGCTTTCCAGGAAGGGAGCACAGCCAGAGCATAGGCCCTGAGGCTGGAATTAGGTCCACAGGTGTCAGGGCAAGTGGAGGGATTCTTGGCCCAGAAGCGGGGTGTATCTTGAGTGTAGAGGGAAGTAGTGTGAGACTGAGCCAATCCCTGTGAATCCTAACGAATTCTGCATTTTTTGTTTGTTTGTTTGTTTGCTTGATTGGAGTTTCCCTCTGTTGCCCATGCTGGAATGCAGTAGCATGATCACGGCTCACCACAGTCTCGACCTCCTGGGCTCAGGCAATCCTTCCTCTGCAGCCTCCCAAGTAGCTGGGACTTCAGGCATGCACCACCATGCCCAGTTAATTTTTGTATTTTTTGTAAAGACAAGGTTTTGCTTTGTTGCCCAGGCAGGTCTCAAATTCCTGGGCTCAAGCGATTCTCCCGCCTCAGCCTTCCAAAGTGCTGGGATTACAGGCATGAGCCACTGCACATGACCAGAAGTCTGCTGTAAAGGAAGATTGATCAGGCAGCACTGATGATGGCTTTGGGGCAGTGACCCCGGTGGTGAGGTTTTGCTGTCATTTAGATGTACTTCAGACAAAGGTAAAGATGGAGGAAATGAAGGAGGGAGGTGTTTCAAGGCTTTGAAACAGATTGGACTCTAAAGGAAGACAGAGAGGGTGAAGATGATTCTGGGTTGCCATGTTCTGGAAGGTGCTTCCCAGCCTTCAGGCTGGGGTGTTATCTTTGCAATTATTTAACTATTAAAAAAGGATACCTTTTGGTAGTGGTGGTTTTGGGGTTTTGTTTGCTTGTTTTAAGGCAGCTGCCCAGTTCCTTTGAATGACAGCAGTTTTTTAACTTTTGCTAGGAGGTGGTTCAAACATTAAAATTCCAAATCTGTATTCCCATGTAAATAGTGGGAAAATGTTTTTGGCAGGCGGTTACTTATCATGAAACAGTTCTTCATGTAGTTCTTTGGTTTACTGGATCTTCCCAACTGCTCTGTGGCATCTATATAGGTAAGATTATTATGGTCGTCTCACAGTTAAGGACACTGGCACTTAGATATGTGACTCAGTCAAAATTTGAACCCGGGTCTACTGGCTCCAAGCACAATCCTGTATCTGTCTCTAAAGCAGTCTGTACGTTTTCTGTTTGGTCTTTGCAGGAGATTACCAGACTGACCAGTCTTTGGTTTTGTTTGTTTGTTTATAATGCACGCTGTGCCAGACTCAGAAAGATGCTTCAAAGTTGATATTGGTGATTTTGAAGTAATTATTTCTTGGAAACTTGAAAATGCCTCATTAAAAACTGATTTCCTCCCCTGCCTAATTTTTTTATTTCATTGAGTCCCTATGTTGATTCCCAATGGCAACAAACCACACTTAAATGAGCTATTTTGCAGCCCTTTCCTTTGGGTCTTTGAGTGATGGAAATGTTTTTATTTCTTTTCAAATCAATTTTTAAGTCTATTTCTTAAGCGACTAAGCTGAGGCTTTTAAAATACCCATAGAGGACAGAATCATGACCTGGAAGGAGTCTTCACTAGTCCAAATCCCTCTTTTTATGAATAAGAAACCCGAGGCCTGGAGAGAGGATGGGACCCATTCAAGGGTACCCTACAAGTTGAAAGTAACCGTAGGAGGGACCCAAGTCTCCACCCCTGCTCCCAGTCCTTTTGACTGAACTACTTCAAAGCAGTTCCTTCCTCTATGGTGGTGTTTCCCAGCCACTCACAAGCACTGTGAGGAATTTGGGAGTGCTCATATTTTAAAGTTCCAATGACCTGGATTTGAATCCCGGTTTGCTAGCTACCTGGAATGCATCAAAACACATTTAATGCTATAGTCATTTCCAAAGAGAATCATAAAATAGAGTTAATTGGCTAGACAATCAAGATTTGGTTTACAGTTTATCTGCATTCTATGTTAAACTTGGCAAGACAAGTTTTATGATCCTGGCTAGGATTCGGTTTTGGTGAAGGAAGCCAAGTATTCTAGGAGTGGACGTGATAAAAACTCCACAGATACACTGCAACCTAGGCAGAGGCCCCACCTCAGACTATTGAGGGAAGCCTGATCCCCTGTCACAGAATGAGTCCAGGCTCATGAGTGATGCCATGCTTTCCCTCTTCAAAGAGAAAAGGCAAGCATTTCCTGGTGCTGTCACACCGGGCTGCTTCGTGGCTCTGGGGTGGTGACCCTGAAAACAAAGGCAGGTACAAATGTCACAGCTCACTGGTGTGGAGAGAACTAGAGGGTTGTTTTTTTAATACCCTGCCTAGATTCAAGGATTTAATGGGGCAAAAGCAGTGTTACTTTTATATAACCAAAAAAGAAAAAGAAAAGCGAAAATGGGTTTAGAGAGTAAAATTACTGAAATTGCAACCCTTGGCAGGCAAAATCGTCCTTTAAGAGTTAACTAGACAAGCAAAAAGCAAAACAAGCAAACAAAAACTTGAGAATTCACCACTGGAACACTTGGCAGGTCCCCTAATGGCAGGTGTGACTGGGTGAGGCACATGTACACCCACGCCCATAAGTCAGAAATCATCAGATTCATCCTCCCCAACACAGATGACAGCATCATAAGTGTGCCTGCTGCCATTAAATCTCGACTCACTTCTGTTTGCAGGTGTTTACCATCTATTTCGCTTATGTGAGCCCTTTGGAAAGAAACTGGGTGCAGGTTGTTATTTACTTCCATCACTTAAGCCATGTGGGTTACTGTGTATCTTAAGGAAGAGAGGCTCTCGCCCGTGTGGAGGTAGCCTGGCTGCCCCAGAAGAGACTGGACTGAGGGCCAGACTCTCATTAGGTTTGAAACCTGGCTCTGCTATTTCTTGTGGGACCTCAGGAATGCCCCTTAGTCTCTCTGGATTTCAGCTTCCTTGGCTGTAAAGCTGGGACGCTAACCACTTCCCCTAATAGATGTCTATCTGGCAGAGTCTGCGCTTAATAAATGTTTGATAAATCTGAGCCTCAGCCTCTGTAGCCTCCAGTTTTCTTGAATGCAAAATAAGAAGTTTGGACCAATGCAGTCTCAGGGGTACAGGATGGGAGAAAAGCAAGGGAGATGGCTCAAGCGACAGGCATCTCCTCACAGTCCCCTCATCTTCACCTTAGATAAAAGCCACATGAAGTCACAAGAGCTTTCAAAAAAATTTTTTTTTTTGAGTTGGGGATCTCACTCTATCTGCCAGGCTGGAGTGCAGCGTCACACTCATGGCTCACTGCAGCCTCGACCTTCTGGGTCAGGTCCTTCTGCCTCAGCCTCCCAAGTAGCTGGTACCACAGGCACACACCACCATGCCCTGCTAATTTTTTTTCTTTTTTTTAGAGTTGAAGTCTCGCTGTGTTGCCCAGACTGGTCTCAAACTCCTGGGCTTAAGCGATCCTCCTGCCTCAGCCTCCAAAGTGCTAGGATGATAGATGTGAGCCACTGCGCCCAGCCAGGAGCTTTTAAACCTGAACACATGGGATTGCCCCTGAATTTCTACCTAATGATATACATTTCCTCATTATTAAATATCTGTCCAGGGGATAGTTGTAAATGCTTCTGTAAATATAACTATAACTCAGGCCCAAAGAATTTGGATTATAAAATGTATAATCCAAATGTATAATCAGTTCCATGCATGTACTGATGTGAAGTAGAAGGTATGCCAAGGACTTTGTTTGAGGAAACAAAGTACCAGTGGAGTTCTCTGAGAAAGCAGAGCTTATTTATATGGTGAAATGAACATGATGGAAGTGTTCAGACTGAAAACAACAATAAGATATGGAGAAATGAGGGCAGAGGAAGGGGACATCTTTCTCGGTTCTAATTTTCAAGAAGAGTTTTCATAAGAACTAAGTTGACATTGATAGTATTTGAAGGAGAGAGCTTTGCTTTGCTTTTGCTATTTAATATACTCTCCATCCTGCATTTTCTGAGTTTCACTGGATTTTTTTTATTTTTATTATTATTTTTTTTTTTTTGAGTTGGCGTCTCACTCCGTCGCCCAGACTGGAGTGCAGTGGCCGCTTCCGGCCACCGCAGCCTTGACCTGCTGGGCTCCGGCGATCCTTCTGCCTCAGCCTTCCGAGTAGCCAGAACTACAGGCGCGCGCTGCCACGCCCAGCTGATTTTTTTGATTTATTGTAGAGATGAGGTCTCGCCTGCCCAGACAGGTCTCGAACCCGCGGGCTCAGGCAATCCACTCACCTCAGCCTCCCAAGGTGCGGGATTACAGGCTGAGCCACCGAGCCCGGCTTCACTGGATTTTTTACAAATGTTATTGTAAAGTGTTCTCACTGTAAAGAGCTATTCCAGTTAGTGAACCTAGTACCATAGAAAGCTTCCCACTCCACCCCCCCATTAATGTATAGAATAAATTTTATTGAACAAGCGCCTATGGAGGTGCAGAACTGTGCTAGGTGGTAGGATACAAAGAAAAAATTTTTTGTGTTGGGGGTCTCACTCTATCTCCCAGGCTGGGGTGCAGTGTCACGCTCATGGCTCACCGCAGCCTCGACCTCCTGGGTCAGGTCTTCCTTCTGCCTCAGCCTCCCAACACAGCGGACATGGACACGATCTTGTAGGGAGAGGGGTGTTGATCCAAAACCATCATATGTATCATCCCACAGGTCCAGTGTGGATGGCAGAAAGGAATGTACTGGGCATGGTGAGGAGTAGAAAGGGAGTGGTGGTTTCTCTGAGGAAGGGGTGGCCAGTTGGAATCCAAGGATGAGTGAGGTCTCACCAGGCAAAGGGAGTCACAGGGTGGGAGACCCCAGGGCTTGCTCACATGGCAGGGGTGGGGAGGGTGTTCCCAGAAATGCCTTGAGCACAAGGTGTCCCAGGAAAAGTCACTAGATCCTGACCTCAGCTAATCTGTTCCTTCCTATGTATTGGGTCCCTCTAGGGGGATGGTAACACTCCGGTATTTAGAAATGGATGAGGAAAAAAGGCTCTTACCTCATCGTCTCAGCACTTGGTCTCTGGTCCAATTCAGCCTCACCTTCCAACTCTGATTAGTTAGCAGGGACGGAAACAACCGTACATCCTGTTCTATAAGCTTGATGAAGTCCCTCCTTCTATTCTTTTCGTTTCTCCAACTGTGTCTTTCATGGAAAGTTCATTAGAGGGACATGTAACACCTTCTAGAAGAAGGATTGAGCTCACCTGAGAGCTTAGTTCGAAAGGAATCTTTTGAACTAGCCACTGGACAAGGCATTTTTCAGAAACAAACAAGGAGAACATTGGGGAGGGTACAGGCTAATTAATTGCCATCATCTACCCTGTTGGTGCAAAAGTAGAGATGCCTCCCACTACACTATTTCTAGCCAGTCCACACTTATACAAAACTGCGTTCATCAAAGAAAAATAACTTCTTACATCCATTTTGCTGATTTATAAAGTCTTTTGTGTTGACTGGGGATAAAGAAGCTAGCATTCCTGCACAAGCCATCCTTGCCTTCTGATAAAATTGTTACTAGCCATCTCTGAATGAGTATTCCTGTTGGGATAACTGGTTGAATCTACATCCCAAGGTATAGATTAAAAACACATTCATATGTTGGCCAGGCTTGGTGGCATGTGCCTGTAATCCCAGCACTTTGGGAGGCCAAGGCAGGAGGAGCACTGGGGCTCAGGAGTTTGAGACTAGCCAAACACAGTGAGATGTTGTCTCTACAAAACATAAAAAAATATATAGCCAGGCATGGTAGCATGTGCCTATAGTTCCAGCTACTCAGGAGGCTGAGGCAGGAGGAACACTTGAGCCCATAGTTCGAGGCTTCAGTGAGCTGTGATCATACCACAGCACTCTAGCCTGGGCAACAAAGTAAGACTCAGTCTTTAAAAAAAGAAAAAAAAGGGAACATTTATATGTCTATGCTGACATATCTTAGAGCAAATTATGGGCAATACAACTGTTACAGTAGGTGATCTTTATCTTAAGAACAGTGAAAAACTACTAAAGGTTCTAAACTGGGAACTCATAAGATTTGCATCTCTGGCTGCAGTGTAGAAATGGGGAAGACAAGACTTGGGGAAAGAGGATCAATTACTGGACTATTGCACAAGACGACAGTGTGGACTCTCCACTTGAATGAAGTAGGGGCAATTAGGTAGCGAAGTAGATGGGTTCCCGAGGTTTTAGGTGAGACCACCAGAACCTGGCGATGGATTGGAAATAGGAAGTGAGGGAGGAGGTGTCCAGGCTTGATTTTAGGACCTCAGTAAATACGTTCTCTTGCAGTCCTGTTTGTGATTTAAAAAATAATTCCTATTTCATCAATATACATTGACCAAATGAAGTACAGTTTATAGATATAGTGCAGTACTCTACACTGATTTAAAAATGACATGTCTATGTAATGATATGATGGAAAGATATTCAGGATATAGTCTTAAGTTGCTTTTTGTTTGTTTGTTTGTTTGTTTGTTTGTTTGTTTTTGAGTTGGAGTCTCATTCTGTCGCCCAGACTGGAGTGCAGTGGCACGCTCCCGGCCACTACAGCCTCGACCTGCTGGGCTCCAGCAATCTTTCTGCCTCAGCCTTCCAAGTAGCGAGAACTACAGGTGCGCGCTACCACGACCAGCTAATCTTTTTGATTTATTGTAGAGATGAGGTCTCGCCAAGTTGCCCAGGCAGGTCTCAAACCCGCGGGCTCAGGCAATTCACTCACCTCGGCCTCCCAAAGCGCGG
>CAUYQG010295518.1:0-10172 GCA_963574415.1 Tarsius wallacei | reverse complement strand
TCGCCCAGACTGGAGTGCAGTGGCCGCTCCCGGCCACCGCAGCCTCGACCTGCTGGGCCCCGGCGATCCTTCCGCCTCAGCCTTCCAAGTAGCTGGAACTACAGGCGCGCACTACCACGCCCAGCTAATTTTTTGATTTATCGTAGAGATGAGGTCTCGCTTGCCCAGGCGGGTCTCGAACCCGCGGGCTCAGGCAATCCACTCACCTCAGCCTCCCAAAGGCGTGGGATTACAGGCTGAGCCACCGAGCCCGGCTCGAACAGTGTTTATTGATGAACATTTGAAGCTTATAATCTGTGATAATAGGGAAGGTGTTTGTTATTTGGGTTTTTTTAAGATGTTAGTAAAAAATTATTTATCAGCACAGGTTGAATATCCCTTATCCAAAATGCTTGGAGCCAGAAGTGTTTTGGATTTTGGAATATTTGCTTTCTACATACCTTATTGAGCATCCCAGATTCAAAAATCCGAAACCCAGAAACTTCAATGAGCATTTCCTTTTAGCGTTATGTCAGTATTCAGGAAGTTTCAGATTTTGAAGCCTTTTGGATTTGGGATGCTCAACCTATATACAAATAAATATTTTTCATGACTCTTGTGTTCTCAACATCATGCTAGATGTTGTTAGAGATAAAAAGCAGTGTAGGCAGCAGACACTCTTGCTGCTGTCCTGCCCGATGTGCCCTTCACAATGTTATCTTCTCTTTAACAAATCTACCTTTCTTAATTCAAAAAACATTTTTTAAAAAAGCAGTGTAACACTTGTTCCCTTGTTCTCAAAAATGTAATCGTTTCATTGGGAAGGTAGAATCTCCTATCTCTGTTTCTGCAACAGAGACAGGAGAATACGTTCCTGTATGCTACAGGCATCACAGGATAGCAGAGAAGACACAGCTCCATGTGGATGAAAGTAGATGAGAGCAGGCTCTTGGGTAAGGTGATGCCTGATTAAACTGTCAGAAGGAAGAGAAGGGGGCATGTTGGGCAGAAGAACGGAGGCAGTAGTCAGAGGCAGACAGGAGGCTGGCACGATGTAAAACAGCACAGTGCTCTCTGACTGGGCTGATGTGTGTGTCAGAGATTAGTAAGAAAGACAGGACTAACAGGTGACTCTTGTGTAGGAGCTGGATAAGAACAAAGGCATTTGGCCTCGGCTCAGTCAGACCCAGTTGAGGGCTTGAGCACAGGCTACTGAAATGATGACAATGGTGTTTTCAGGATAAGTGGTAGCAGTATGTGAGAATAGACCTAAGAGTTGCAGGATCAGCTAGGTGAGAGATGGCAGGGAGGGGGGTCTTTGAGAAAAGGCAGAGAACAGAGAGCTGAAGGAGAAAAGGCATGTCTGAGAAACTGAGAGAAAAAGAACTAGAAGTCTTAGAACCAAAACTGCCTCACAGGTTTCGAGGCTGGTAGGTGGGACTACAATTGGGTTATTACCAAAATACCAGCAGTGCATTTTTGAGCTATTATGTAACTTAAACTTAATTTTAAAATTTCAAGTATTTAAGTTTTTTGACTAAAATAATAAAACTTGAATTTACCCACAAAGGAAATTTTAAGACTTCAAGAAGAGAATGAGAAATTGAAGTCAAGGTTGAAGACTGTTGAAATACAGGTAACGGAGAAGTTCTTTAACAAAAGTATTGAAAAGAGTTACCTACAGATTAAATACTGAATGTGTTTTGTTTAAACATCATAATAGGCTACAAATGCATTGGATGAGAAGTCAAAACTTGAAAGAGCACTGCGAGATTTACAGCTTGACCAAGGAAATCAAAAGGTGAAACAAGTTTATGCTATCTTTTTCACATTTTCTGAATAGGGTTATAAAATTGAGTCTTAGTTCCTGTTCATTATACCCAAGCCTGGCCACTCCCTGAGACGAATGCCACTGTTGTCCTGCCTTGTACATACTTGCCCAGGAAAGGCCAGGTGAGAACCAGTGCCCTTTTCTCTGTCTGTCCTCCAGGGCAGAGAGGCAATGCACAGTTTACATGCCTAAAATGGCCTGGGGTTTCCCTGGCAAACAAGATAGTCCTACATTTATTTTTTTTAGTTTTTCCCCTTTCCCTGTTATATTCAGTTACAGTGGGTAAAAAGGAAACGAAGAAAGGAAAAGTTAATTGGATTTGTATTTGGGTTTGATTATGCTGAACATACTTAAGTTTGCCTTTGATGAGTGTGACAAAATGGAGGAAACATACTGGTTACAAATCCTCAGTTCCATTCATATCTAGCAATGCTGTGAACCACAGTGAAATCCAGTGTTGTAGTTCTTCAGGCTTGTCTGAGTGTGATGACTGAATGTCGTACCACCTGCTGGAAATCATTGCATGCACACTTCTGTCCCCTGTGGCCTTTCCATTGAGTGTGGATGCTGCAATACAATTTCATGGGAGCAGAACCATCTGGGTGAATTCTCCATGCAACATTGGCTTTTCTAGTGATTGTGCTGTCATTATAAATGTATGCCAAACAATTCCAAATCTACTTTGCTAGATTTTTGCTGAACTTTTTTCTCTTAAAATTTCAAACATACACAAAAGTAGAGAGAATAGTATAATGAACCCCAGGTGCTCATTACTCTACCAGTCATCAATGCATGGCTGTTCTGATCATCTGTTCCTCTACTTCCTTCTTCCCTCTCTCCCCATGTTTTTCTGAAGCAAATCTCAGACATTGCACCATTTCATCTGTAGATATTTTTTGAACAGGAAGATACTTCTTTTATGGCTAAAAAAAAGGAAAATATGTATGATTTTTAACTATTATATGCCAAGGACCATAAATTTATGAAAAAAGAGAGCTGAATGCCCAGAACAGCTTTATAATTTCTCAAAAGTAAAACAAATACAAACATTTTTGAATGATGAATTTGTTTAAAAGCCATTTGGGGCATTGCTCCAATTTTACTTTAAGATTTTAGACACAAAAGCAAAATAGATAAATGCCTTTATTAGTTGCAATGAAATAAAAAAATTGTTTTAAAAAGACCAGATTTCAAAAATGAGCAGGGATTTGGTTCTTTTGTTAAAAGTACTTCTTCATATACTTATTTAATCCTATCCAGTCAAAAACAAGATTCAGACAGAGAGAAGGTACAGCTGCTTGTATTATGCTGTAGTTGTCAAAGTATACAAAAATGTATATATCTCCTTAATGTAAAAAACTTGAAATCTTGTACATTTAGAAAACCATATAATAAGTAATTATTAATTATGTTCTAATAATATTTTCCTGTAGAAGCTAAAACATATCAATGAAGGTTTTTGGTATAAATTGTATTACTTTTATTATTTTTTCCATCTATACTATTTTGAAGAAGTCAAAATTCTTTACCAGGATTTTTTTTAACTTGGCTTTTCTATTTGCATCTCAATTGTGGTACACACAATATTGTCAAATTTAGGATCTCAATCTCTCCTGCTCCTCTTAGACTGGAATGCCAGCAGTTCATAAATTGTACTTTATGTATGTATTTGAAATTCAGTGACTATTAAGTGTCTGCTGTGTGCAGGGCCCCATGTACTCGGGCTGAGGATGGACTGGGCCTGCTGGTCACCCTGAAGGACCTGGCATGTACACACAGCACACATCATGTTTTTCTCTCCTATAATGTTGAATCGCCATTCTAAAACAGTTATCATTTGGAATGTCATCATGATATGCTCATGTACTTATTTTTCATAGGATTTTATAAAGGCCCAAGATTTGAGTGAGTTGGAAAACACAGTTGCTGCTTTAAAGAGTGAGTTTCAGAAGACACTTAATGACAAGACAGAAAACCAGAAGTCTCTGGAGGAAAATCTAGCAATAGCCAAGCACGACCTGCTCAGGGTTCAGGAGAAACTGAGCCTGGCTGAAAAGGTCAGAAGACCCATTTAAGGGATTTGTCTGTTCATGTCCAATGAACTGATACAGTGTAGAGGATAAATGTGGTAAGATAAACATTGGACAACTGCAAATTCAGATAATTTTTTTTCTCAAGGTATTAGCCAATATATGTTCTAAAAATTGGTCATTTCTGGGTAATGAGATTCCTCCTTCTTTGTGATATGAGGAAATCTCCTCTCCTTCTATGTGGTGAAATGCCTCTCCATAGGTGGCTCCTATCATACCCACAACTCCTGCTGCTCTTCTGCTCCTTCCTACAGCCTGCAGAGGGACGGGCGACTTTTCTTCTTTAAAAAGATTTCTGTACCTTCTTCATAATTAACATGAAATCAAGAGAGAGCTAGATTCTTCATTTAGAGACTCTTAAGAATATGGGAGCTAAAATTTAATTAAACTAAAAACCCTTCTCCTAAAATGCTAACTGCTTTGGAATTTGGAAAAATATTGTGCTTATTTTACCTGATAATTAGTTTAATAGTTCGAATATATTTCCCATGTCTAAGGCATAGTATGTTTGTGTTATTTGCTACCATTGTACTTGGGGAAATGCTGTTTTATTGGATTCTCATTTGAAATAATATATATATATATATTTTTTCTTTTTTTTTTTTTTGAGTTGGAGTCTCAGTCAGTCGCCCAGACTGGAGTGCAGTGGTCGCTCCCGGCCACCGCAGCCTCGACCTGCCGGGCTCCGGCGATCCTTCCGCCTCAGCCTTCCAAGTAGCTGGAACTATAGGCGCACGCTTCCACACCCGGCTAATTTTGTAATTTATTGTAGAGACGAGGTCTCGCTTGTCCAGGCGGGTCTCGAACCCGTGGGCTCAGGCAATCCACTCACCTCAGCCTCCCAAGGCGCGGGATTACAGGCTGAGCCACCGAGCCCGGCGAAATAATATATTTTTAAAGTTTGGATAGTCTTAATTTTATGTAAGTATATTTTGAAGGAAATTAGAAAATAATATAAGTAAAATTTGAGCAAAAAACCCCATTTTTATTACATTTGTTATTTTCTCCTTAACTATTTCTTAGTAATGGACTGACATTTTTCACTAAGCAGGAATTAGAAAAGAAATTTCAACAAACAGCAGCTTACCGAAACATGAAAGAAATTCTTACCAAGAAGAATGACCAAATCAAAGACCTGAGGAAAAGATTGGAAAAGTAAGCCACACTGATCCTGCCTTCAGATTTATCTCCCTGAGCTGATGTTTGCTCTCTGTTAAATCTAAGCTTGTGTCCAGATGGGTCAAGCCAGTGGGTAGTTACTCGGTCATGTAGTCCAGAGGCCTTTGAGGAAAACAGAGGAGCCTCGGCCCACCAGGGCTTCTTTTCAGGTTTGGTTAGACCTTTTACACTCACACATGACTACAGCATACTCCTCTTAGGGATGGATTCACTTAGCAGGATATCACACAGGAAACACAGCAAGCCAGCAGGGCAGCATGAGACAGTTCTCGCAGCCGTGCCAGAACTGGTCTCACCGTGCTCTCAAGTGACAGTTTAGGCTGGAAAGAATGAGATCCAGGCAGACAAGTGCCATAGCCAGCTTGGCTTAGAAGTCCATGCTGGACAGAGGATCAGCAATAGTCACATGATGCCCAGTTAGGGCACGTCCAGTTACTAAGCTCACTGTACCAAGGGAAACCTAAAGCTGTGGTTCCCACCACGTACCTATTGTTCATTCAATCCTCCTGGTCCAGATGTCATCTACTACAGGGTCATTTTTGACATCAGAGATTTTGCCTGGAAACTCGGCTGACATTTTACCTTTATCAGAGTTCTAGGGGAACAGAGGTAGAAAGTAAATTCAGGATCAAATGTGTCCTTAGAGAAGGGAGTTTGTTAACCCTTTACTCACAGAGTCATATCAACTATTGCTGTTAATCTGATTGTGGTAATTATACTAAGCTACCACAGGCCTAAATGTCAAAGATAGAGACTTGGAGTCTTAACAGTTATGTGGTCCATCTTCCCACCTGATGCAGAAGTCCCCTCTGAGTCACCATCATCATAATACCTTGCATGTATCTGACTTCTACAATAGCAGTAAGCTTAAGTGGAAAATAGTGTTACTGGTTTAGTCACTGAACATGCTTCAAGAAAACTCATTTAGTAATGTTGATGACAACAACAACAAAAAGTATCTTGACTTATGCTTTTAATTTATATCTCCAGATATGAACCTGAAGATTGAAAACTGGAAATTTCATCTGGAAGCTGCCACAACATGAACGTATAAGCTGTCTCTCACCTCAGGCATGTATTTGGAAGCATTTTGTCATATCCCTTCTTATTTTTCTAAGATATAGACTTCACTTCTAATATTTGGAACTAGAGTTCCTATTTCCAGCTCTTTAGTTGAGAACAGAGAAAACCTAGTGATTCTGGCTGGTCGTCCCTCACACCTCTCTACCGAGTGCTCCAGAGTCTTAGTTCACATGCGGTGAGAATTCCTTACAGTAAAGAGATTTTTGAAGTGGGAAGAAGAGTCTTATCTTTTTACATTAGTATAAAGAGTATATCTTTTTGATAAATGTTAGAGAAGTTAGCAGTGTCTATACTTGTGTATTATCCAAAGTAAAAATAAAAAATAGTGTTATTAAAGATTATTATTACAAATAAATATCTATCTTTTTATTTTTAAAAATGAAATCTTTATTTACTTGATCATTAAAAAATGTGTGACTCATTGAAAATATGAATGCTGTCTATTATGGGTAGCATTTTTACTAATTGTAAGAAAAATCAATAGTAGTGAACATAAGGATTCAGTTCACTTCTTCAGTCTACCTTGAATGCTGTTTATCGGAGGAGGTTCAGACATTTTTTGCGGCATGACTTCTCATGAGTCTGTATTACTGATAGAGAAATCAGATCCATCCTGTTCTTCTACAGTTTAGAAAGTATCTGGACTCAGAATAAATGTAATCTTTATACTCCTAAATTACATGCTTAATAAGAACACTTTTTAAAAGACTTATATGCAACATGAAATCAGTTACCAAATCTCAGATTGAACTTTTGATTATCGTTTATTTATGTAAATCTACAATAATTAATTGAATAGTCAAAAGATTTTCAATATATTTTCATTAGCCTTGCTTTTTTCCAGGTGATTTTGGATAAATCATTAAAAATTGGCCATTATATCTGTAATTGTGTAGTGCAAGGATACACTATAAGGATAAATAAAACAAAGTCCATAAAGCACTAATCTTCAGAAAGAAAGCACTTGCTCTTCACACATTAATATTCTATCATTTTTCCCACTTGTAAAAGTAAGAGTGTCATACCCTAAATGAATACTGTCTGCTAAAAGATATCATTCCACCTCCACAAATGAAGATTTTGTTCCAGAGAAGAGTTTACTAATCAGAGCATAAGGCTTGTTATTATTTGTATTCAGGCTTTTAATATTAGCCTTGAAGCCGGGCTCAGTGGCTCAGCCTGTAATCCCATGCTTTGGGAGGCCAAGGTGAGTGAATTGCCTGAGCCTGCGGGTTCGAGACGCGCCTGGGCAACTTGGCAAGACCTCATCTCTACAATAAATCAAAAAAATTAGCCGGGCGTGGTAGCGCGTGCCTGTAGTTCCAGCTACTTGGAAGGCTGAGGCGGGAAGGATCGCTGGAGCCCAGCAGGTCGAGGCTGCGGTGGCTGGGAGCATGACACTGCACTCCAGTCTGGGCAACAGAGTGAGACTCCAACTCAAAAAAAAAAAAATGTTAGCCTTGAATGTATTATTTTGCTTATAGGCTTTATGTTCAAATATTGAAGGAACAAATGATAAAGGGTAAGATAATTTTCCTCCAAAAGGACACAGAAGGCAGCCTTAAGATGAATGAATCAGAAGGGAAAGAATAAAATCCAGTAATTAGTCAGCATTTACTGCGTATTTTATTCTCACCTCTCGCTCCACATTTAGGTCACTCATCAGATTCTGTTTCCTTTTAGAGCTTTCACGGAGGGCTTCAGTCTTCACCCTATACTTCTTTAGCCTAAAATTGATACTTTCTCCAAAAATCCATTCCATTATTTTTAAACCAAAATGTTCTATATAATTCAGAAGAACTCTTGACTAAATGGCTAGTGTGTCCTTCGGAAACTTTTTTTTTTGAGTCGGGGTGTCACTGTCACCCAGGATGGAGTATATGTGGAGGGATCCCCCAAAAAACAAAATTGTCTTTTGGAGAGCGGGCCCCTTACAATACAGGCTTCTCCCCCAGGTAATTTTTCTAGGAACGTGTCAGCATCAGTGTACCAGCTAGCATTGCTGTGTGAGACTGTGTTTGGCTTCAGTGAATTTTTGGGGGGAGATTGTTTCAACACGTTTGCCCATTTCATGACAGATGATTTACAAGAGCACCTGCCCACACCACATTGTTCAGCAATTTTTGACCAAAAGTGGCATTGCCCCCAAAAGTGCTCTGCCCCATCCTCCCTATTCACCTCATCTCACTCCAAGCAACCTTTTTTTGATTCCCCAGATAAAAGTCCTCAAAGGGAAATTTTTTGCTGATTTGAAAGAAGTGAAACAAAAAATGGCAGAAGCACTGGAAGACATCAAAATCGACAAGTTCAAAAACCAATAAATTCTGTATTTTAGGAGGATCCCCCTTTATAGTAGCACACTCATGGCTTATCGCAGCCACGACTTCCTGGGGTCCGGCGATCCTTCCGCCTCAGCCTCCCAAGTAGTTGGGACTATAGACATGTGCTTTCATGCCTGGCTAATTTTTTGATATTTTGTAGAGACAAAGCCTCAATATGTTGTCCAGGTTGGTCTCAAATTCCTAGGCTCAAGTGAGCCTCCCATCTCAGTCTCCCAAAGTGCTAAGATTATAGGCATGAGCCATCATGTCTGACCCAGAAGCCATTTAATTATTTTCTCCCTATACCTTTCTCTGTTTGATACCAGTGGGGAAAGAAGGTATGGTGAGAAACCTATATTGCTAGGTAGAATTTCAACTTGTACTTTGGCGGCAATTCTGAAATATTTGTATATAGTATGTGGCAGTTGATCAATAATAAATTCAAAAGTAGTTCTGAAACCTTAAAACCTAATTGTTCCCAACATTGAGATAAACAAATATGATGTTCTTCGACATAAATCAACATGATGATTCTGTCACCTATAAACACATTCCTTTTGGTTTTTTCACAGCTTGGTGCTTTTAGATATATTGGGTTGCAAAATTTAGCATTATCGATTTCTCCCTGCTTATGTGTAAATCCTATGTTCCAAAGCTTTGCCATTAGAAATTTTTTATTTCTCTCATATACACAAGTCTTTCGGAAAGAAAAGCTTTCTCGGCAACATAGTATTTCATATTTAGACAAAATTGTTATCTTTAGACAATAGCATCTTGACAGTAGTATGTAGACAAAACAATTTTCAGCACTGCTTAGAAAGAAGAGTTTCAGTGTTTCCTGAGAAGAAGTATTATACGTAAAGAAAGGTAACAACCTCTTCCTGGACAAGAAAGAGACAAGTGGAATGGTGACAACTGGTTTAGGGAACACTGGAGGGGACCATGGCATCTTCCACACTGCATCATCAGCTCCTCCATCGGTGAGCATCCCACTGTATTATGGCCTCTTGTAGAACATGAGTCTACAAAGAGTAGTCAGTCTCTTATGTTATATAAAGCATAGCTTCCTCTCTTTTGTATCTATACTACCTAATTTAACTTTTACAGATTAAAAAAAAACACTGTTAGACAAAGCAAATTTGAACTTTGAAAATTCTTTATAATTTTTAAAAGTAGCAATGTGCCTGCTATCAAATTAACTAACAGCTTTTTTAATGGATTTTCATGAGCCCTTGGAAAAGAAACATAATCATCAGGAACCAGCATGGGTCTCCCCATACTAGGAAATCACACATGGCAGACGATACTCATTTGTCTTTTAAGCATGTGAGAGACATAGCATGTCAGAATTTCAGCAAGGTGTGTGACAGAAACCTCATGATAACTTTTTTGAAAAGAGTTTTAGATGGGTTTTCCCAAAGGTAAGCCTTAGGATACAGATTTGGGTGCATCTAGTGTATTTGGGAAGTGATTTCAGGAAATCCTATGGCAGGCTGAGGAACTGAGACAATTGAAAGAATCACCAGCCAGGCTCGGTGGCTCAGCCTGTAATCCCGCGCCTTGGGAGGCTGAGGTGAGTGGATTACCTGAGCCCATGGGTTCGAGACCCACCTGGGCAACTTGGCAAGACCTCATCTCTACAATAAATCAAAAAATTAGCCGGGCATGGTAGTGCACGCCTGTAGTTCC
>CAUYQG010295516.1:0-13929 GCA_963574415.1 Tarsius wallacei | reverse complement strand
GTCGCCCAGACTGGAGTGCAGTGGCCGCTCCCGGCCACCGCAGCCTCGACCTGCTGGGCTCCGGCGATCCTTCCACCTCAGCCTTCCAAGTAGCCGGAATTATAGGCATGCTACCACACCCGGCTGATTTTTTTTTTCATTTATTGTAGAGATGAAGTCTCGCCAAGTTGCCCAGGTGGGTCTCGAACCCGCGGGCTCAGGCAATCCACTCACCTTAGCCTCCCAAAGGCGCGGGATTACAGGCTGAGCCACCAAGCCCGGCTATTAAACAAGCCCATTACTGGAATGATGTGAGAGATGCCTTTAGATATCTCTCTTTCATTGAAAATGTTCTGATAGTTCCTTAAAATACTATATTAAATTACTTTTTAAAAAAAACCAATGGGATCTCTTTAACTTAAAGTAAACTAGACTTTAGGCATCATTGTTTGGAACGAAAGGTATTTTAATAAACACAATGCCTTCTCCATAATTGATAGAAATTGCTGTAATCTTTAGTTCAGAAGGTAAGAGCAAACCCTTCGGGTCCCCTCCCACTGTGGAAACTTTTCTGTCTGCTCAATAAATCCTGCTTTCTGAAAAAAAAAAAAAAAAATGATTTCCATAAGCTAAGGAGGAGGGTAAGTGCACATTCAAAAGTAAAAGAGACCTCAACTGCCAGTGCTAGTCACATTACTTTAAAGAAGATATTCTAAGCATTAAAGGATTTTTTTCAAATTTTTTATATTTTCTCTAACAATCTGCCATGTGGGTTACAATTTTTGAATCATATATTGTGTAGTGTGCTTATTAAGAAAAGTGTTCCTTTTTCAACTCTATTAATATCTTGGGCAAACATTTTCTTATGTGTGTATATGTGTATCTATTCATCTATCCATCTATGTATCCATTCATCTATCTATCAATCATCTATCTATTTATCTATCTGTCTATCTATCTATCTATCTATCTATCTATCTAATCTTAATCCCGCTCTTTTATCTATGACAAATTTCACTGGAAATTTCTTTCTCTCTTCTCTAGCCATTGTATTTTTTGTAAATAAAAAACAAAACTCAACTAAGGTTAAAAAACACAAGATTAGCACTTGTCTCAACTCTTCTATCAAGGAAGATGAAGAAGGAAGCCATACATTGTGAAGTGTCCTTATTCAAATGACAGCCAGTGTTATTGACTTAATTTTCCTCTTAGTAGGCCTCATTTTTCTTTCCTCAAGTAGTAGCATTTAAAATTCATAAAAAATTCCTGAGCCCATTTTATTGACTTTCTACTTTGCTTACCTATATATTTCAACAATATCATTTTCTTTTTATGTATATGTTCTGTATATTAATATTTCAACTAAATTACAATCACAAATGTGAAAATGACCATTATTTACAGCCTATTTATAATAAGTCCTAAATTTTACACAAGAAGCTGTCAAATTAACTGTCAGAACACAGCCTAATCATTTTGAGAAAATTGCCTACACAGAGAACAAAACAAACTTTCCTTTGCTATGGTGGTTCTCCTAGGGGTCATAGGTTGGCTACTCTGAGTACTTTATGACCTTCTGACTATGTGGTATTTGACACGGTGCTTAATTTCTCTGAGATTTGTTTCTTTGATTCTAAAATAAAAATAATAATATTTACTTCCTCAGCGTAAATTATTATTTTCAGAATAATGAGAAAATACACACAACAGGACCTGACACATGAAACAAACAAATATGCTGCCTGTTATTATGATTTATATTCTTACTATTCGTAGGTATGCCAAAATAATAAAAACACTGAGGGTTGGTTTTTGGGGTCTAAAACTGTGCATTTGATCTTAATTTTTCTGTGTCTCAGTTACCTGTGCATGAAACAAATGTAATATTATTGTCTATTTTAAAGGTTTTTGCAAATATTAAATTAGATAATCTGTAAACAAATTTATCTCATCGCCAAAGGAAATACTCAATACATTTTATCTACTATTAGTTATACCAGAAGGCAAATTCCTCAAGTATCATGTCCTGTGTCTTTAGTCTTGACATTATAAATAGAAGAGTGATGGTTTTTAAAAGTTCATAAATATTTCTGTGATAAATCACCAAGTATATACTCACTCATAAGTCGGCCCTGAACATTTATCATAATCCTGTAAGAAAGGGATTGGTAGCAGTGGGACACTACCAGGGGAGGGGGGGCACATAACATTAATAAGGGTACCCTAACTTTACCTGTACAATGGCCACTTATGTACCTAACCTTGAACTGTACCTCACATCTTTAAAATAATAATAATAATAATAATAATAATGACATTTTATCTTTAAAACATAACAAATCTGAGCTACTAATAAATCAGAATAATTTAGTCATAAAAAAATAAAAGTTCACAAGTGAAACCTTTGAAAACTCCAATCTAATTTTATAATGTGAAACAGTCTTAAAGAAAGAAGTCAAGGATACAAGGGGGAGGAGAGAATTAAGATTGAGTCAAATGTTATTCAAGACGGGCAGGGCCCAGCACAGCTTAGAGCAGGCACTTCTACTTAAAACTGGTGGAGAGATAATAATGTAGCAGGTAATCTGGTAGCTAATGGGATATAGGTTTTTGTTGTGGGCTTGTTTTAGATTTTCAGGTACCCCAAAACAGTAGGCACAACCCAGGAATCTGTCCTGTTTGGAGTGGTATGAATCTCAAGCTGGATGAAGCACGGAGCTCTGTCCTGGAGCAGCGAGTAGCAGCCGGCCGAGTGTCCAGGAGTGTTCCTGGGAGAACTGGTGTGGGACAAACCACAGAAGGGCTTTGGAACACAGGAATCAGTGTGCAGCCCCAAGATGACGATAGGGTGTCATAAGACCCAGGGCCACTTGCTGACTGAGCCCTCCTCGGGGTGGGCAGCCAGATTCCAGTGAAAACGATGGGATCAAGCATTAAGCATTAAAAAACCTCGTTTTTTATTAAGTGGAAATTGTATTTCAAAATTACCTCATGTGGGGGAAATGCCGCTATATATGAGCCATTGTTTATAAGCTTACGGATACCTGGAAAGAGAAGAAAAGGATGGTCCTTGAGTTAGTTTTAGTTAAAAATTTCCCTCTAAAGTAACATAAATATACTTGGGACAATGAATTGATTAAAGAAAAAAAGTTAAAACCACCCCAGTGACTTCCATAGCCACACTGCCTACAAGAACAGTGAAAGTGATACAGTGAGATTGATATGTGAAAGTGATACTGTGTCTAGTGGTGTCTCCTGGTAAATGGAGATCTGCAGGATGCTAACACATGGCTTCACTATGCCATGTCATGAAATATCGTTCATTTTGATATTTACCTAATATTTGACTAATATTGCTCAATTAATATTTTGGATTACATGAGCCAGAAGCAAACTTTCTTTTTCTTCAAAACAACAAAGTGCAGTCAAGAAAGAAGAGGAATGCTACTCCCCCCAAAAAATCTCAAAAGGATATCAGCATTGAGAAGTATTTAACTTTTTAATACTAAGTCAGAGAAGCATAATAGCAATATGAGACACGTTAAAACCTCCTTCATCTAGTAAGAGTGTAGTAAAGTGGACATACTCATACAGGCCTGGTAAGGATAAATACTGAGAGAGCAATTGTTGTAATATTATTTGTTGTAGTAAAAAGAAAAAATTAAAAATAATTGCATATCCCAAACTGGGGAATCATTTAATTTTTGTAATACAATTAAATATACTAGGTGCTCAATAATAATTGTGATTTGGTGAAGCCTATTATAGAATATTGTAGAAATATTAACAATAATGTTTTGAAACAGTAATTAAGGGCTTGAGAAAGTACTCACAATGGTAATTTTTAAAATATAAAAAAATTGTAGATGCTACATAATTCTAATTCTAATAGATATGTAGTACAGATTTCTAGTAGTGACAATTGCAGTTAGCAATAATTTTTATTTTGTTTTTAATTCTTTGATGTTTATTGTATTGTCTGCAAAGGGCATGATACTTAACAATAATTTAAAATGTCTATTTTTAAAGACTCCAAAAGCATATAGGACTATAATTTTTATAGGTTTTCAGTTTATATTCTGGATTTCTCTACTTTTAAAAAAATCCTTACTAAATTAATTTATTTTTGGTAGAATTTTGGTATCTAGGGTAACTATTTTGAATGCTCGGTAATAAATTAATTACTAAACAAAAGAGCAAAGCAATCTGAAGCTTCCTCTTTTCAATGTGGCATTTTTCTATGTGGCACTCATTTTAATAAGATTAGCAGAGCTTGGTATATAAGCTGTCAACACTTTATTTTCAAGTATGCTAGGACATGGCTAGCATTTGATCTCTCCAGGAATCTTGCAGTTTTCACCCCTAGAATTAAAAATTTATTTTATTTTATTTTTTTAGGTAAAATACTCTCAATTATCTTTGTATTTTGCAACACTGTGCTACACATTCAAACAACACAGACACTTAGAAAGTTAAAATTAGCTATTATTTCACCTTTCATAGATAACCTCTAAAAAGGTTCTTACACATTCTTCTAGATTTTTTTTTTCTTTTTAGATATGTTTGTTTAGGAAATGAAATTACATTAGATTTATAGTTCGTGATTATCTTTTGAAGTCAATAAACAGCGAACTAATAGTTAATTTTTAGTCTTCATGAGTAAAAGGTCTATGTCATACACTTTTAATAATATATAGCACATAATAGATGCAAGATAAATTTGTGTTAAAAGAAGCAAGAACAAATGTCACATAATTTTTAATGGATGTATTATATGGACAAAACCTAACTAATTGGTCAGTCCCCAATGATAGAAATTTTAGTATTTCCAGTTTTATTGTTACAAAGTCACAATGAACCATTTCTATATATATAGCATTAAAAAGTCTGATTATCCCTTTGAGATAAATTTCAAGAAATAAATTTTCTGCTCCAAAGTGTTTACATATTGCACAGTTTGATATATATTGTCAAATGCCTTCATAAAAGTTTTTTTTTGTTTGTTTGTTTTATTGAAAGGCTTCAAAACAGGATGTTTGTAGAGTTTGTGTTCAATGTGTTATATATTCACTTTTAATGAATGAAGGCAAAACTTCAGTTGTTAAAATAATTTGGGATATAAGCACTATTGGCAAACTCCGTTTCTCTACATTTAACATTGATGTTCTTACCCACTTTTGATATTCCATTTTCATATTTGGTGCGCTCCAGCATATGATAGACTATCCTACTTCGAGTAGCATTGCTGAAGAAAGTGTCCTTATTATTTATTATGAAGCTGTTAAGATGAGGAGATTGGCTTTAATAATCAAAGCAGAGCACAGAATCCAGCAATAGTTACAAGTTCCATTAAAGCTAATGCATGTGTTGCATTACAAATCAGAAGAAAATACATCCTCTTTTAAAAAATCAATTGATAGAGAAAAAGAAATCGCTCATAAATAATACAAAGCATTATGAAATATTCAGTTTAGGATATTTTTTCAGTGTATAAGGCAGTCTAGCTGTCCTCCTATTTCTTGTTTAGCATGGAACAAGGAGAGAAGATTGTTCGTTGGCTCCCTTAATTTTGTACCACCTTAGCAATATATCCCAAATAGAACACGTGAAAACTTGATGTCATCACCCATGCCACACTTTCCAATCTACCTTACCTTGTTTTCAGAACCTTCACAACGAGCAATAGCCCTCCTTTTGCCTTGATGCTCTGTTATTTTCTGTAGCAAGCAGGGGGGGCTGTGTGTCTGAGAGCCAATAATGTAAACGGTTGACACCAAGAGAAAGGCAAGGTCTGTTTAGCATTTGGTTTATAATATACTGGAGACCTCACAAAAATGGAAGTGTCCAGAGTTTCATCCAGCTTCTGACACTTCCTATTTATCTCTGTGAATAATAAGCCACCATTTTGTCGGGCAGTGGTGTATTAGGACTAAGAGCCTATGATCTTTGCTTCTTCTTCACCCGTCATTTTTCAAACAGTTGCCAAACTAAGTAACTTTTCTGACAAGCTGCCTTTCTCCAGCGTCAGCACTAGCTCTTTTGTTCTGGGCCCCATTGTCTCTTGCCTAGATCATAAGAAGTATCCTCCTTAACGTGCCATCCAATGTCTTACCTAGCTTTCAAAGCACAGTCTAGGTCCTTTGAGCACACTTCGATTTTTAGCCTGCCAGAAGCTTTCCAATATGAGCATAATTAAATTCCTTCTTTTCTACCATGGTTCTCTACACTGGTCCTTGAATCTTATGTCTATTGCTCTTGCCTTTTGTATCTGATCTTCTGCCAATTTGTGTAATTTATCATCATCTTAAAATCCCATATCTCTTTTCCTTTGGTTTTTGCTCTGTTTCTGATATGTTTGTCATCTTCTCCCCACATTCCTTCCACATATTTACCTACTATGAAGGACTATTTCCTTCAAAAAGGCCTTCCCACATTCTCTCCTTTGGGTATGGCTCTCCCTCTCTTATAAATTTGCATTTTATTTCTGTCTTTCCTAATACTCTGCCTTGTTTTAGAATTTTAGTACATCTGCCTGTCTTTTTAGACTCTGAGTCTCTTCAATATTCTGATCTTCTGCTTTTTATCTTTGTTCTCAGATATACCAAATTCAGGTGGCAGAAGGAATGTCCACCTGACTCTTTCATCATCAAATTGATAGTCTTCCTAAATTAAGCAGATAAGTTCCTTTCTTTTTTTATGGAGTTACATGAGGCAGAGATGAAACCGCTGTTACATAAACACATAAATAAATAAGTACAGGCATAATTGCTATGAAGAAAAATGAAACAGCATACTGAAATACAGAATGACGGGCGAGAGGATTAGAGGTCACACTTTCTGGGCAGATATCTCTGAGGTGGTGGTGTGTGAATGGGAGTTGAATTGTAGGAGAGCAAATGCCATATGAAAATCTTGGGGCAGACAGCATGTTGGGCAAGGAGAAGGGCGGGAACAAAGATGAAGAGTTGGGACTAAGCTTGAGGCTTGAGCTTTCGATGGATAGAAGCAAGGCTTGCATGGCTGGAGTGAGTCAATGATGTGCAAAAGAGGCAGAAGATGATGTGGTAGTGATAGGTGGGGACTACAGCATTTGTGCCCACATATTAGATGAAAAGGAATGTGAATTTTATTATAAGCACACTTGGGAGTCTATTTGGGGATTTCAAGCAAGGCAATTCCATGATCTCACTGATATTTTCCAAAGATTACTCTGGCATCTTGTGTTTAAAAAGAAAACCAGAATGTTTTTCCTGTGGAGGACCACAGATCCTTAAAGGTCCTAAAAAAGTTCAGCACAAGGCTGAAGATACTTGCAAGATGTTCACTCCTTCTCCAGACCATATAGTTGGAAATAGAAGGAATGCTTTCTCATCTCCTAAAAAAAGTAATGAAATAAATAGAACATTTGGAAAGGAGGGGTCCCATTGATTGTTGCCTATGTTGTTTGGTGGTCTGGAATTCTGCCCCATCTTTCATTTCAACTTCTCACGTCCCAGGACATAGTTCTGTCCAGAATGGTGTACCTCAAAGTAGACACTACAACCATAGTCTTTAGTATACTTTGCAGTTTGCTATCTTTATTTTTGCCCTATTTAATTATAAATTTACACTTTTGTCCACCTTTTCCATGAAGGTAGAAACTATTATAAGTCCCTTTGTATCTATGACCTGTGTGATGTAGAAACTCAATGAATACTAGTTGAATGAATACATGAATAAACAGATATGTAGATAGACAGAGAGACAGGGAGAGAGAGAGAGTCTTGCAATTATTCCTAAAAATATCTCATTCACTTTAGTTTAATAAGGTTAAATTAAAATGAGTAGTTTGATTAATAAATATATTAACTAAATGCCATTAGCGTTATAATTATTTATTGTTGAGAACATCTATTATCAAAGCATGCTAATTAACAGCAATTCTATTATTATTAACATTACTAATAGAGTGATTTACTACCATAGTAATTATTTTGAGGTGTTCGGGGGGGCTAGATTACCAGTTCATTATTCGAATGTCTTTAAATCATAAAGTTGATAAAGAATTAATAATGTTAACTTAGAGTTATTCATAAGGTGTATTTTAATACAATGATACATTATTTGACCTATTTGGTAAACAATAGAAATGTTCCCTGTTATTTTTATTCTACAAACAAGCCCCACATAAATGAAAGGTGTAAAGGCAGGTGATAGGAGAAAAGAGGTAGGAACTCACTGGTGAATCCGTGCACGGCTGAAGGGGCCAGTATAGCAGTCTGACTCCTCCAGGTCTGGAAAAGCTGACTTGTCAAGAACCATCGGATTTTGGGACATCCAGTTTTTGATTCTTCTAAAATATGTTTGCACCCTGGAACAAGACCACATTTTAGAGCTAGATTAGGTTGTATTCCAGAGCTTTATGCCCTCGGTAAAAACAAAAGACAGAGTTCCCAAAAGACATGCACACACCTATTACATACCTGCATCCATACATGCAGTACTTCTGTTCCCACACTAAATAAATAAGTAGCAAAAAAAAACCAAAAAAACCAGATCCTGTATTTGTTAAACTCTTTCAGGGAAACTATGCCATCCTAATAAAATAAAAAAACAAAACAAACAAACAAAAATCTTGCAGAAAAAAATATAAGAAACATTATGCATAAAGATGGTGGTAGAAAGTATTTTAATAAGCAGCACAATATATGTACTAAACTTGTGTGTATATGTGTATGTATACATCTATATGTACATATATGAAGATATAGATTACTCTCTGATTCTGAATTAAAACAAACAAACAAAAATATAGCTTTATAAAAGTGGTGACAAAAAAAACACAAATGTCTATGACACAGTCATTCAGTGGTACTGGGAGTCTCAAGTATGGTAGACAGCAAGATTTTAGAGTCAAGCTAAACTGGGTTAAAACAGAGCTCTGCGTTATATGAGCTGTGTGAATGCATATGAACTATTCAACTTCTCACTTCAGCTTCCTCACTCATAAAATAAAAATCACACTGACTTTGTGGAAGAGTTGTAAATTCATGTTTTATTTTAAAATTTATCATTGACAATAAGGAAAGTTGACACAAAGAGTTTTGCAGTATTTTAAGACTCAAATAGACATGAATCACCGGAATATCTTGAGAAATGCAGATTCAGTGTAAAGTTTATCATGTGAATGTCTGGAGTTTTCCTTCAGCAATTAGGATTATCATTTAGATAGGGCCTGAGATTCTGCATTTCTGTGTAGCTCCTGCGGAAGGCTCATGTTACTACCCACTGACTATACATGAATAACAGGTTTAACATAGACATCTGGCATATGCCACTCAAACACTGGTTTGTACATCAGAATACACTGACCCCAGCTTTAGGTACTCTTATAACCTACTTCTATTGTGTAACAGTTAGACAGTCGATATTGTATCTTAGGAATTATTTCTCTCAGGTCTATTATGATAAAATTATCGTGTATTGTATGAAATAAGATTATATCCTAATGTAAAGTTTATCAAATGAATGCCTGTGGTTTTCCTTCAACAAGTAAGATTATCATTTAGATATCAATTTATTTTTGGTTTTGGAGGGAGTAAAATATTTTTTTGAAATTGTATTTATTTTACAAAGAAAAATAAAAAGAAAATAAAGAGATTGACTCCAGAGATTTAGTCTGAAAATCTAAATTCTGAGTAGCTGTAAAAATCGCTGCATTTACTAATAAATCATGCAATAGCTACATACTGTCTCAGTTTTGGAAAATGTTTGGCTTCGTCTGCAATAATAAGTCAAAGAAGTAGGATAGAATATTTTTTCTGGTAAAGTACAGCATCTCAGTATTTATTTGATCAACTCTGCTTGAACTTCAGAAAAAATAATTAGTGCAGTAATGGGTAGACAGTTAATATTGTATCTTAGGAATTATTTCATTCAAGTCTATCATGGTACAATTACCATGTGTTGTATGAAATAAGAACAAATTCTAATGTAAAGTTTATCATGTGAATGTCTGGAGTTTTCCTTCAGCAATTAGCATTATCATTTAGATACCAAATCATTTTTGGTTTTGGAGGGAATAAAATATTATTTTCTAGTCTAAAATGATGAGTTAGAATCTGAGGTGATCATTTTGCCTCTTTTCGTTATAAAGATAAACTCTAAAACCACAAAACATTCCCATATCACAGAGGCCAGTGCTTAGACATGTAGGATACATTGAATCAATTATACCAATTACTCTAGCTTTCAAAACTTAGCATAGTTGGAAAAAATTCATTGACTAGGAGTTGGAGGACAAGCGTCTTAGTGCTGAATTTGCCCATGACTGAATTGGTCTAAACATTTCCAGTCTTTGAGTGTCAGTTTTCTTATTCTAAAGAGAGGGAGTAATTCCATCTGTCCTTCTTCATTAAGTGGCTAAGAGGATCAAATAAAAGAAGGCGTTCTGATTACACTTAGAAAATGCTAATGAGCCCCAGCACCCAAGACTCTACTAGCTCTGACAACGTTATAAAAACTGGGGATAAATGTAAATTTTAAAATAATAAATGGAATAAAAGGACTTTCAGATTATCACTTAGGTTGTCAACAGAAAACAAATAATATTATCCATTTAGGCTTTTCACACACACTTCCTGTGAAGGAGTAAACTCAGTCTAATGGTGAAATGTAGTTGGGGCTGGATCTGAATACCAGGATACAAAGATCGAGCTTATTCATTTCTTTGAGCCTCACTCAGTTTTATCATCTCTTACCTGAAAAAAATGTTTTTGAGAATTAAATGAGCAATGTCTGACACCACAGTGCATGGAGCATAAGTGCTCAATAAATGTCTGTGATAATAATGAAGAAAAGGAGTGTTACCATTACTATTTTTAGTACCACCACCATGCCACCAACATAATCCACACTTTACCCAACTTTTATTGTGTTGGACATTTTGCAAACTCAAGATGCTGTGGCATAATGTGAAAATGACTGCTAACAGAGCTATAGGTTCCATTGCTAAAGTCATCCACTATGTTCTATGAAAATTGAAAATAAATCTGGGTTAAAGGCTCAAAGTAACTTGATTAAAGTACAAACTCTGCCAAACCAGTTGTGAAGGTAGAGAGGGGGTTGGGAGGATACAGGTGTCACTTTTTTTTTTTATTTGCAAAACTGGCTATTCTGTGTTCTGCTTCCTTTGAAGGGTCCTTTTGAAGATGCTTTGATAATTAAATGTGAAAATGCTTTGTAAATAAAAGATAAATTGCAGTGATAATAAAACTAGCTATTTCCTCTCAAGAAGTGATGATCTTTAAAAGCCGAGTAATTTCCAGTAAGTTTTTTATACTTTAGTGTTTAGTGGTCACAATTAACCATGCAAAAATCATCTTTTCCACTTCAATAAATACAAAGTATAAGGAAAGTTAAATGAGCATGGGTATAATTGATTTCAATTTACTACTTTCCAAAATGTCTACAGAGTATGTTTTATCATTTTTACAATTCTTTTTTTCAGTTTAATATGTCATGTAATTTTATAAACTTCTTTACTATTTATTTCCTAACTCTCCCCACACGCATCCACAAAAGACAAGAAACAGAAAGAACACATTTTAATAAGTAAAATGCAAAGGGGTAGGCTAGTGTAAGGTTTGAGAGACTTTAATAATCATTTGCCGTATCTGAATTTTTATTTCATGAACTTAAACAGAAAATAATACTAAACATAAAAGATAACAAAACATATTATGACACATAAAACAATGTTCATCTTTCTAGTTTACTAAGTTTGACCAAAATAAAAAAGAACATTTTTTTCATTATTAAAAATACAGTTTAAAATTTAGTATACACATATTTGTTATGCATTCTAAACACAGGCTTACTCTAAAACTAAATTCTGATAGTTTTATAAAAATCGACATTTGTTGCAATTTTAACACAGGTGATTTTGTCCTTCAGCAAGTCTGTGAAAGAAAGATTCTTGTTTAATAGAAAACCCACTAATTATGGTGCAGCAAAGTCTCACTAATTCTATAATAGCACACTGAAGCCAACCTAAGAGATTTTATCAACCATGCAACATTGAGCAGGCACACACAGAGCAAAACAAGAAAAACCTGCAGTTGTAAATTTGTATATCACAATATTCCAATGACTGATTTTATTGTGCAAAAATGACTTTGGAAATTTGCAACATAGACCAGGACCAAATAACCACATGAGAATGATGAGAGCTCGTTCTAAATGGCAGCACGTTAACCTGACAAAAGTTGAACTTGGCTGGGAAGTGCTTTTAATTTTATTAAAAAATGTCATTTTAGTACTCATTCCTTTAATATTCATTCTAATTTCAAGTGTTTTTTAATCTATAATTAACTTTTCTTGCCACCCAACATGGCTATACCTCAATTTAATGTTTGAAAGAGATCAGCATTCTCTTATTCTGATTTATAGCATTCAAAATTATATATTTTTTGGTTAAAAAAAACCAACAACTAAATTTATTGAATCCTTTCTTATAATGATCTGTTATTCATACTATACAGTCTTTCTAGCTGGTGTTATTCTGACTTGTAATAACCGGCAACATTATTCAATAGAACACATCCTACCACATTCCCATATTTTGTCTTTGTTCATTGATTCATTTACAAAGAGCAGGAAAACAGCCAAGTGAAAGAAGCCTTCTATTTGAATGTTTATTAAGTGGAAGCTCATTTCCCCCAGTTAAACAGTGCCAGGGTAATTCAGATGGAAGAGTTTCTTTTGTCTCAGGGCTGTTTGGCTAATCCCCATTCCATAGCTACTCCTACAGCAAAAGGTAAAAAGTTGAGGTTTTGAGACAATGCTCTCTTGAAAAGAAGTTCATTTTCAAGACCAGGATAAGAGCAGCAGCTTTTGTGGTAGAATAAGAGTAGGTCTGCAATTCAGAAAATGTTTCGTGACCTTGGCAAACCATTCCATCTCTCTGGACACTAGTCGCTACCATTTCTATTAAAAGAGAGCATTGGATTGAATAATCCAGAAGGTTTTTGCTCTAGTGGGTCATCAGTTACCCATAAATCCTGGTTTTAAAACTATTTTAAAAATTAAATGTATCGGCCGGGCGCGATGATTCACGCCTATTATTCCAGCAATTTGGGAGGCCAAGGTGAGAGGATTATCTGAGCCCACAGGTTGGAGACCAGCCTGGACAACTTGGTGAGACCTCATCTCTACAATAAATCAAGAAAAATTAGCTGAACACGGTGGCGCACGCCTGTAGTTCCAGCTACTTGGAAAGCTGAGGGGGAAGGATCGCCTGAGCCCAGCAGGTCGAGGCTGTGGTGGCCGTGAGTGTGTCACTGCACTCTGGCCTGGGCGACAGAGTGACACTCTACCTCTAAATAAATAAATAAATAAAATTAAATATATTAAGGTGCTAACTTGCCAATAAAATCAGTCTTCCATAGCACTGCATTATGGGAGGATTCCAAGAATGGTAATGGTGACCAAAGAGATGATCTGATTTTACGTGTCTTCAACTTGGCATAAGCTATTTTGGAAATCTCTTTAGTAAATCAATATAATTTTTCTTCTTAAAATTTACAACTGCAAATATGGGTAATCAAAGGTCTTGTTTTTGTTTTTGTTTTTCCAAATGACAAATTGGTCGTAAAGAAATTATGCATCACCCACCAACCTGCCCATTGATTTGTTCCTCCCATCGGTGTAATAGCATTTTTTCCTGAAAAATAATAGAGATCCGTTGAAGAAAGTCACAGAAAAAGAAAATGATACTGTAAGAGACAACATTCTATCATATTGAACATTTCCACGCCACAAGTTCCATATGCTGAAGAAACTCGAGACGTTTGAAATGACCCGGTATAATAAGAACATAAAATTTACTTTGTTTTAATTTCAGAATAAAAATTACTAATAACCAAGAACACATTAATACATCAATAGACCCCTTTTGAACCTATTATTTTT
>CAUYQG010295507.1:0-21114 GCA_963574415.1 Tarsius wallacei | reverse complement strand
CCGGACCTCGCCGGCGTGCGGGGCAGCAGCGCCGCGGAGGCGCTCCCGTGGAGGCAGCCTCTGGGAGCTTCCTGGGCGACCCGCGGCGCGACCCCGGCCCCCCCGATGCGTGTGTCCTCCGCGCGGGGAGGTTCGGGAGCGCGCCGGGCCGGGCCTGTATTGACGCGTCCCGGCCCCCCAGGGCGGCGCGGCTCCGCCTCCCGGGCGCCCTCCCCGGGGAACCAAGAGTCCGGCCCTGTCGCGCGCTCCTGGGCACGCAGGTTGTGGCACCGAGGGGCCAAAGGGGCCGCTGGCCGCGGGGCTCGACCCTCACCTGTCCCGAGCGGCACCCGCTGGGCTCCGGGCGGCCGCGGTCCCCCCACCCCCAGCGCCCTGGGGACCTGCCCCGAGCTGCGAGGAGCCCGCGGGGGCAGCGTCCGAAGGCTGGAAGGGTCCGCCGCCCCCAGCCTCGCGCTCCTTTGTGTTTCCCCGTAGGAAGCGTCTGGGTGCAGAGGCTGTAGTATTTATTTACCGGCTTCCTTTACCTGTTTTTTTCCTTTTAAGTCTCCTTCCCACGCTAACAGTGTTTTGTGTTCTGAATCCGGAACAGCTGTGATTATCTGATGAAACACAAACCTCCTCCCCACCCTTATTCAGCGGGAAGAAAAGGGTGAAAATGACCCGGTTTAAGCTTTCGCGTTCGGGCGGCCAATCGTCCGTTTCAGTGGAAGCCTTTTCTCTGTTCTGATCATGAGGGAGCTGTGGTTTGGGCTGCCCTCCCCTCCCCCAGCTGGGACGCCCAGCCGGTGCTCCGGAAAAGTCGGGGCGCACGCTGGGTCCCACGGGCAGGGACTCAGGCCTTGAGTGCCGCAAGCACCAGGCGGCGCGGGACCGAATTTCCTGGTCTTTGTTGTGAGAGAGCGGACGTCATGACTGCGCTCTCCGGTTCAGCACCCGCGCCTGGACAGCGACCTCGCCGCCGGGGGTGTCTGCGCGCGCCTGGACGCGTGCAGGAGGGCCGGGGGCGCTCCTGGGGCCATGGGGTCCCCGGGACAGGGCTTCATCTGAACCATCTCAGAGAGATGTGGACGCGCGGGGTGTTTCATATTCTTTGGGAGAAGAAAGTCTCATCCATCCAGGCAGCGTGTGGTTTTGACCCTGAAGCTTTGAAAAGAAATGTCAGGGCATCGATGCATACTGCAGCTTGGTTTCGGAAATTTAGGACCCAGCATATTCTTAGCACTCTTCCAGGGCTCCAGGAAGGGCGTTTGCATGCTGCCGCGGGCTTGGGCAAAGCCATATGTTCCTTCCCAGCTTCTTGACCCCGTGTATCTCTTTAAAAATACCAGTCTACTTTATTACTATTTCATAAATTCTGAAGATTGTTTCTAGCCATACCGACCCTTAGGCAGTGGCACTTGTGGAGAGGTTTCAGTATGTCTGATTTGCAGTCAACAATCTCAGAAGCAAAAATGTCATCATTTGACTTTTGCGGTTTGTGGAACTGAGTGTTGCTGGTAATGTTTGGTATTTACTGGGCCTTGAACTTGTGAGCAATAAGTCTTTTAAAAAGCGACTTAGAGTGAAATCTCCTTGATCGTGAAGTTGTGAAAAAAAGAATATGGAGCATTTTCAGATTTCATTATCTTTCAAAGATAGAATTTAAGCAGGAATACACATTGTCATGTAATTTCACTTCAGTAACAGCACACAATTCTAATATGGAATTCTGAGTACTTTTATATAGAGAGTCTTTTTATATTTTCCAGTTTATTTCTTTCTGTTCCATAGATGTGGAGTGTGAGCCAAAGAAATTTATTTAAAGTTGTAGATTGCCTTGAATTAGTTCATTTCTGTTCTTAGCTAGTAGCCTATAATTTGACAGTATATTGTTTTATCTGCAGTGAAGAAGTATATCAAGACAGAATACTAAAATACATGAAAATCTTCAGATGGAGTTGTTATAGTGGATTCTTCTGTGAGAGGGGAGGCAGTGATTTGTCTTGAATAGCTTTGGGTACCCCCTGATGTTTCCTCAGTGGTCTTAGTCTCTTCCAGTGCCCTAGAAGAACAAACTCTGTGAGCAGAGAGCACTCTCCCTAAATTTCTCAAATGTTAATTACACCATGCGAGCTGATTTGTAGTTAACCATCACAACAATCCTTTGAGACAGTCGTCATCCTCATTTTAAAGCTGTGTGCATCTGGAGTCCCAGCTACTCAGGAGGCTGAGGCAGCAAAAGCTTGAGCTCAGGAGTTTGAGGTTGTAGTATGCTATAATCACACCTGTGAATGGCCATTGCACTTCAGCCTGGACAATATACCAACACCCTGTTTCTAAAGAAAAAAAAAAAGAATTGGGACTGAGACAGGTTAGATGAGTTGTTTGAGTCTAGGAGCCAGAAAATGGAATGGAGGTCTGTGTGACTGCAAGTCCGTGTGCCGGTTTTTCATTTTTGTTTTTGTTTTGACACTATGCCAGGCAGCTGTGGATGCCACGTGATAAGCTCCAATCTGTCATCACAGTGTGTTTTCCTATTTTGATAATCAATCGACTAACCTTTTTACAAAGTTGACTAAAATTCAGTAAAAATACGTGCTTTAAAATCCTTTTAACTTATTTTTATTTTAAAGATGTGGGGCCCCTTCAGGGTCAGGTCTACAAATGTTCGTTATGCAGGTACCCTTGTTGCTGAGGTGTGTCCCCCTTCCCCAGGCAGACCCTCGCTACTAGCAATCTCGCTTCCCCGCCCCCCTTCCGGCAGTTTCCTGCTCCTGCCAAAAATTTTGTGATGATTCAGTAGATCAAGTTTTTACTTTTATTTTTGGGATAACTTGTCTTAGTCTCCCAAAATAACAGCCACTTGTGTATTTTTCTTTTAGGAGTTGATACAAAGTTGAAGTTCACGCTTGAGCCATCTTTAGGTCAAAATGGTTTCCAGCAGGTAACTTTATCTTTGGCTTTGAAAACACTCTTCTTTTGGGGTACCAACGGGGTTCAGTGAGATATATTTTCCAAGTGAGAATATTGGCGTATTCTCTGATAGGCACACTAAGATGAGGCACTCGTAAAAAATATTTCAGATGCAGTAACTTTTGAGCCACAAGTGGCCTGGGTTCATACTTGCAGTGAAGAATTTTGCACTTTCTATTAATGGTGCAAGTGTGGAAAAAACTTTAAAAAGCCACTGTCTGTTATTCTGAACCCAGAGTATGCATTTTGTTTCTGAGCCAGTGCTTCCTGGCCATCTTGCATGAACTGCAAATGGGTCACAAGTGTGTTGAGGATGCCCGCAGGGTGGCCCTTGGGACAGGAACAGCCCCAGACCGGTCATGTCTGACTGAAGGAAGCGTTTACCCTAGAGTGCTGTTCACAGTTCTTGTCCCTTATGGATGTCCAGATGGGAAAGGTGAAAAGTACTCACGCAGGTCAAGCCTGTCACTTCCCTGATGTGTCCCATCTGTTCCTAGTGGTACGATGCCCTCAAGGCGGTTGCCAGGCTGTCCACAGGGATCCCAAAGGAGTGGAGGAGAAAGGTAAGGGGGATTATGGGACTGAGATACAGAGAACCATCCCTGTCCTCCCGTTAGGCCTCTGGAATGCTGGGAAGCATCTTCCACATTTAGTCACTTGAAGCCCATCTCTTCACCGTCCATTCATGCAGGAAGTGTCCACTGATGGTCTGTCCTATGCCAGGTGCTGTTCTTGGTGTGGTGGAAGAAAAAAACAAAGCAGACCAAAGTCTGTGTCCCCATAGAGTGTACCATGAATACAATATAAAGCATGTCAGGTGGTACTAAATGCCACGGATAAAAATAAAGCATAGAAAGGGAGGAGAAGTTTGTGGAAGAGAGGGTGTAAGGAGGTGGTCTCTTCTATAGCAAGGTGATGTCTGAGTAGGCCCCCGAATGAGGTCAGAGGTCAGCCGAGCTGCTGCCTGGGGCGACACTCCAGACAGAGGGAACGGCCAGTCTACCACCCTCAGCCCTGGCGGGAGCCTCTCCAGAGGGTTCTAGCAAAGTGGGGGTGGGGACGTCAGAGCACAGCAGACAAAGGGGGACCAGGGGAGTGGGGTCAGGGTGGCAGGCTGTGGAGGGCCTGGGGGCTTCTGCTCAGCGCGAGGTAGGAAGCACCGGGAAGTCTCGGGCAGGGGCGTGACGTGGCCTGACATTTGTGCACACAGACACGGGACATGACCTGACATACGTGCACACGGATGACCTGAGGATGTGGGAGACGAGGGCAGACGCAGGGAGACCCATGGAGGCAAGAGAGGGAGGTGGAGATTCTCAATGGATCCTGAAGACTGAGCTGGCATGAATTCCTGTGGGATTGCATACGAGGCGCAGGAGGGATGTCAAGGGGGACTCCAGGTCCCAGACTCCTGAGGAGAGCGGTGTCGCTGCTGACTCAGCTGGGGGGAGCAGGTGTGAGAGAGTGTGTGCCTGTGTGCGCGTGTGTCTGGCTGCTTGGGTGGCGGTGGATTAAGTGGTGGGCTTCGGACGTGTAAAGGTGGAGTTGCCTCTTAGACATCTAATGACCGAGTGGACATTTGGACATGCGATTCTGATGCTGAGGAGAGGAGTCTGGCTGGGGATACTTATCAACATTATTCCTGCTAAATGATGTTCAAATACCAAAGCTTGAAGCGCATTCTTAGGATATTAATTGATGAACCTGATCTTTAAACTTCTAGAATTTTTTTTTTTTGAGTCACTCTGTTGCCCAGGCCGGAGTGGCACGCTCACGGCCACTGCAGCCTCGACCTGCTAGGCTCTGGTGACTCCTTCTGCCTCAGCCTTCCCAGTAGCCAGAACTACAGGCGCATGCTACCACGCCAGCTAATTTTTTGATTTATCGTAGAGATGAGGTTTCGCCAAGGTGCCCAGACTATTCTCGAACCTGTGGTCTCGGGCAATCCCCTCACCTTGGTCTCCCAAAGTGCTGGAATTACAGGCTTGCACCACTGTGCCTGGCCCTAAACTAGAATTTGAACCTTGAACATTCCTCAAAATATACATTAAGCGTGGCATTGTGAAGGACGTCTTTCGGAAACAGATTTTTCTGGATGAGAGAAGTCAAGGAATCAAAATACCAGTGAATCTTTGAGAAGTTATTCGTGATGGGAGCCCATCTGTCAGTTGTGCGTGTGTGTGTGTGCGCGTGTGTATAGGGCATGATTTCAAGACAGAGGCTGCTCCCGTGAGAAGGGGCTCGTTCCCTGGGCGCGGCCAGGTGGCTCTCACCCAATCACAGAGAGCAGTTTAGAGCCAACTGAAACAAGTATGTGTGATTATGCATCTAATTCAGTGGACTGAAATAGAAGGTGATTGTCTTGCTGGCTTGTCTATCCTCTAGCGCCCGCCTGGGACTGGGCTTGACACGTAGTGGGAACTCAGCAGTTTTTACCAAAAGAGTGAGCGGAAGGCCCTGAGTGGTGCAGTTCGTGGCAGTAGACCTTTCAGTCCAGCCCTTTTCAATTTCTCCTTAGGAGCTTTGTCTGGTCTAGTCCCTGTCTTCTTGTGGGATGCAGTCGCTGTGTTCTTTTCTTTTTTTTTTTTGAGTCAGAGTCTCACTGTTGCCCAGGCTGGAGTGCAGTGGCACACTTATGGCCATCGCAGCCTCGACCTGCTGGACTCAGGCCATTCTTCTGCTTCAGCCTTCCAAGTAGCTGGAGCCACAGACGTGTGCCACCATGCCCGGCTAATTTTTTGATGTACTGTAGAGACAAGGTCTCACCAAGTTGCTCGGGCTGGTCTCGAACCCATGGACTCAGGCAATCCTCTCGCCTCAGCCTCCCAAAGTGCAGGATGACAGGCGTGAGGCACCGCACCTGGCCTAGCTGTTTTCTTTTTCTTTTTTTTTTTTTTGAGTTGGAGTCTCACTCTGTTGTCCAGACTGGAGTGCAGTGGCATGCTCCTGGCCACCACAGCCTCGACCTGCTGGGCTCTGGTGATCCTTCCATCTCAGCCTTCCAAGTAGTCGGAACTACAGGCGTGCGCTACCACGCCCACCTAATTTTTGATTTATTGTAGAGACGAGGTCTCACCAAGTTGCCTGGGTGGGTCTTGAACCCGCAGGCTCCGGCAGTCCACCTGCCTCGGCCTCCCAAACTGCTGGGATGACAGGCTGAGCCACGGAGCCTGGCCTAGCTGTTTTCTCAATAAAGGTGAAATGGTGTACTCTGCATCAGTGCTCTTCCTTCTCTGTGTCTCCTTCAGGTTTGGCTGACCCTGGCGGATCATTACTTACACAGCATAGCCATCGACTGGGACAAAACCCTGCGCTTCACTTTCAATGAAAGGAGTAACCCTGACGACGACTCGATGGGCATTCAGATAGTCAAGGTAACGCCCCGGAGGTCCTGGCGTGGATGGAGGGAGGACGCCACACCTATACACATGGGCCCACGCTTGTGTCCAAAGCCAGAGGTGTTTCGGACAGAGGGCCCAATGAGCTGCACCCGCTGGGCTGAGTGTCTGTGTGTGTTTTGTCCTCTCCTTTCATGAATTAACAGCTTTTTTGTGGGGAACCTTGACTATGCCTTGGCATCACACATGTAAACATCGCCAGTAAGAAGAAAACATTCAGGATGATCTTCCATTCATATTCAGTTGACTTACCTTCCTCACATGAAGGAGATTGAAATTCCGTTTTTTTTCTTTAGCATGGGTCAGTGCTGTCAACTGGATTTTTACATTAAAGTCACTGATTAAGATGTCTAAAGTTAAGTATATTTCATATTAGAATCATTTGGCTCTTGTTAGGGTCTTTGATAGTTCCTTAACTGTCAATTTCTAAAGATGGTTAGGATTTTGGAAGCTGAGGCAGGAGGACTTCTTGAGGCCAGGAGTTCGAGATCAGCCTGGGCAACATGACAGGACCCCATCTCTACAAAAAATGTAAAGAATTAGCCGGCCGTGGCGGTGTGTGCTATAGTCTCAGCTACTTGGAAGGCTGAGGTGGGAGGATTGCCTGAACCTAGGAGTTCAAGGTTGCGGTGAGCTGTCATCATGCCACCGCACTCCAGCCTGAGTGACGGCAAGACTCTGTCTCAAGACACACATACATGCAAACATAAGTTAGGCGGACTGGTGGGTCCACTTCCACCAGATGAGGCAGGCACAGGCCAGCTGTGCAGCTGTGGTTCACCTACCTGGATTCTCACAGTTGATTAGCACCTGGGACTGGAAGCCAGGGTGCAGATTCCATTGGCTTCCAGTGTTATCCTCTTATGTAAGGCCCTAGCACATGGTTTTTTATTTTACATGAGTACATGACAGTGATGCTAAGCTGGGATTTTAAAAGGAAAGTTATTTCATCCAAATTTTGGCTGCCACAAGATGGCTAATGTTTTGGCATATTTGAATATGTTTTTTTGGGGGGGAGGAAGCACTCGCTGAAATGAGCTACTTTCTGATCTAACTTGGTCTGTTTCAGACAAATGCTAAAAAAAAATTATGGAACTTTGCATTATCCACATTTCAGCTGTGGAGTTCAAGGTTGATCTAACTTGGTCTGTTTCAGACAAATGCTAAAAAAAAATTATGGAACTTTGCATTATCCACATTTCAGCTGTGTATTTAGAATTTCAGGGTATGTTTCACAGAGATGTACTATCTCGTATTTGAAACATTAGCTTTCTATTTAACTTGTGAATTAAGGCATTGCACGTTTTTTGGTTTGTTTTTGAGTTGGGGTCTCACATTGTCTCCCAGGCTGGAGTGCAGTAGCAGGATCACAGCCCCCATAGTCTTGGCCTGCTGGGCTCAGGTGATCCTTCTGCCTCAACCTCCCAAGTAGCAGCTGGGACTACAGGTGCATGCCACCATGCCTGGCTAATTTTTTGAATTCTTTTTTTTTGTACAGCTGCGTGGGGGGTATTACTTTGTTGCTTACACTGATCTCAAAATCCTGGTCTCAAGCAATCCTCCTGCCTCAACCTCTCAAAGTGCTGGAATTACAGGCATGAGCCACTGTGCCTGGCCACAATGTACAGTTTATAATAATCATGTTATTAAGATCTTTCATTTCCTCATTGAAGCGAATGCTATGTCAGTAAAATGACATCAGCTCCTGAAAATTGTACTCTCTGCTTGGTAATTAAGTTATAGATATTGTCCTCTTTAAATATTAAAGTGCAGCAAATGTTTCTGTCTTTCTTATAAAAATTCATAAAACAATTTGGTTGCGTGATTTTTCTGTCTCTCTACAATACCGATTGCATTTTTGCTATTTTGATTTTACTCCTTAATATTATTTAATTTTTGGCAGCTAAATATTATACCACTTTTTAGAGAAAGGAATAATGTTAGCTTCAATCACAGTGTTGAAATGACTTGTATCTGAGGGATATTATTAAGACTGACTGTCGATTTATGTGGAACTATACTGTAAGTTTTGGTTATTCAAAGTCACTTTTTACTTTTTAATTTTTATTGTAGAGATACGGTCCCGCGGGCTCAGGCAATTCACTCGCCTTGGCCTCCCAAAGTGCTGGGATTACAGACTGAGCCACTGAGCCCGGTCCTAAGTTACTTTTTGTGTTAATTCTGAAGACACTTTCCATACAAAATTTGCCTGCCTGGAATTCCCCTCACACACCTCTCTTAGCCCATGTTCTAGAAAACAGGAAAAAGGAAACAAAAGGAGATGTTTGGGCCCATGTGTGTAAGGTACATACACATTTTTTAAAAAAACCACAAAAACACTAAAATCCATGTTGATCATTTGACTCTATTTGAAGGTGAGGCAAAAAAATGACACAGCGTATTTTTTTTGGCAGGAGCACTGGGAGTTTCTTTAGAAAGCTTGGCTGGTTGACAGTAGTGGGAAACGCGGGGGGGGCGGGGTGTGGGGGGCGGGGAGGTGGGATTGGCAGTAGTGGAAATCTTCCTGGGGAAGGGGGGCACGCCTCATCTACAATGAGCGCACAATGAATATTTGTGTACCTAACCCTTAATTGTACCCCACAATTTTAAAATAAAAAATTTAAAAGTTAAAAAAAAAAATCTTGGCCAGGCATGGTGGCTCAAGCCTGTCATCCCAGCGCTTTGGGAGACTGAGGCAAGAGGTTTGCCTGAGTCCAGGGGTTCAAGACCAGCCCGGGCAACTTGGTGAGACCTCGTCTCTACAATAAATTAAAAAATAAGTCGGGTGTGGTGACATGTGCCTGTTTTTCCGGCTACTTAGAAGGCTGAGGCAGAAGGATCGCCCGAGCCCAGCAGGTTGAGGCTGCAGTGGCCATGAGCGTGCCCCTGCACTCCAGCCTGGGCGATAGAGTGAGACTCCAACTCAAAACAACCGCAAAAAAGACATCTCGGTTCCCTCCTGTTCCAGGACCTCCACCGCACAGGCTGCAGCTCCTATTGCGGTCAGGAGGCTGAGCAGGACAGGGTGGTGTTGAAGCGGGTGCTGCTGGCCTACGCCCGGTGGAACAAGAACGTCGGCTACTGCCAAGGCTTCAACATCCTGGCTGCGCTCATCCTGGAAGTGATGGAGGGCAACGAGGGGGACGCACTGAAGGTGAGTGTCGGGCCCTGACTGTGGTTTCTCGTCCTCAATGCTGCCCTTTCCCGAGGTGTTTGCCACACCTGTGCGATGACCTGGGACAGCATTTGCCCCAGTCAGAGCCACGTCGAGGGGCAGACTCATGGAGCGGCCAGCTGTGAGGTGGACTGTGAGGCGAATGTGTGTTGAGTCTCACTTATCAGACATTGTGCCACTACGGCAAGTTAAGTATGAGTTGTATTCATTATCTGTTGTTGTGTAACAAATTAGCTGCTCAAAATGGCAGACGTGTGGCCTCACAGTTTCTCTGAGTCAGAAATCTCGGCACAGTGTAACAGGCTTAAGGTCACGTCACTGTGGCACTCAGACTGTGTGGGCTGGGGTTGTGGTCTCAACTGAAGGCTCAGTTGGGGGTGGAGAGTGTTTGCTTGCAAGTTTGTTGATGTGGTTCTTGGCAGATTGAATTCCCCCCCCAGGCAGTTGGACTGAAGGCCTCAGCTCCCTGCTGGCTGTTGCCTGGAGTCCTCTTTGAGTGCCTCACCGTGGGGGCTTCTCCCTCTCCCAGTCTGGTGTCTGGCATCCCCCCAGATGAGCAAGGTTGAGAGCGTGAGCTAGGCTGAAGTGTTCACGTGGCAGATTGGCAGGCAAATCTCAGAAGCAACATCCTATCATTTTTCCATGTTCTGCCCATGAGAAGCCAGTCACCAGGTCCCGCACATGGCTAAGGGGAAGGGGACCGTGAGATAGGGATCACTGGGGCCATGTTAGAAACTGCCTCCCGGTTCTGCCTGATTCTGGTTGGATGGCTGTATTAGGTTGTCTTATTCTTTCCTATTTGGAGCAAAGTATGGAGGAACTGGGCTGAGAGTGTCTATGGAAGGTGTTTGCGTGGAGAAATATTACAGAGCTGAATTATGTTATTATCTTTTAATCTCTGGTGCCTAAATAGTTACTAGTTAAAAGAACTTCTGGAGACACTTTGTGAGGAGGCGCTAGCCATGTAAGCTTATTGTCTGAACATGATTCTGTGAGTCACCAGAAATGGTCTTTGTGAGACTTGAAGCCTTTTGACTACAGAGGCCAGGGTCTCACATGCTCGGAGCCATGTGGGGTTGTTCATTCATATGGAACCTTTCATCTGCTGTTGCGTGTGGTGCTGTGTGATGTGTGTGACAGACACTCAGTCTTTGTATCCAAGACCCCTCCCCACTCTGTTTGAAAGTGGTGAATGCCTTATTGACATTCTCGGTCTCTGACTAATAGGACACGGAAAAATAAACACACGTGCCTCTGGGTTTTACACACAGCATGGTGGACCTCGTTATAAATCCAGCCTGGTGTGCTCTAAGTCACATTCACCCTCTCACTTTTTCCATTCATGTATTTAAGAAAGCAGCTTTGAAGTGACTTGTTCATCAAATAGGCGGGGGTGGGGGAGGGAGAAAGACAGTGACAGAGACATGACTCTGAGATGTTCTTTATTAAGGAGCAATTTTGTTTACCTAGTCTACAAGCGTTTGTCATTTTTTCATCAGATGTAACTTGATGGCTATGAAATGGTAATTGTCCTATCGAATAACTGGAATAAGTGATTCAAGTTGGGGGTGGGGTGGAGAAATTGGGGGACAGGGTGGCACATGCCAGTCACATCAGGAAAGGGTTTGGTGGCCCTTGAAAAGGAAAACCCCCTGTAAAAGGTGGGTTAGATAAAGCCGAGAAACTGAGTATTTCTGCTCATGCCCCAAGAAATGTACTCAATGAGATCACTTTGTGAGCACTGAGGAGCATGTGGGCCTTGTGGTTAGACATTCATGGTGCGAGGGAAGGTTGGCCTCACCAGGAGTGCTTCCGGGTGAGGAAGGTTTGGGGTGTCAGTGTTTCTCCAGCAGCCGTGTCAGCCTCTGCATATCATAACTCCTAGGGAAATACGTAGTTGATTAGAAACAGGGGAGCTGTTTTTCTGCTTCTCAGAACTGACTGTGTTTTCCTAGTAACTATTTTATTTTTAACTATCTTAAAATTCAAAGCTCTCTCATTATTTTTCCTAATTGTTTTTGTTTGTTTGGGGATCTTGCCTTTGAAACTTAGCAGCGTGTGGAGTAGGGAGCAAGCCGTCTTCTGTCAGACTCTGAGACAGAGAATTTCATCATGTCGCAAGACTTACTATGATAGTCGAAGAAATGATTTTTGTTTTTCTTGTTTTTATGTAATTTTGAGGCATCATAATTTATTTCCTTCCTCCCTCCCCCTCTCCTTCCCTCCCTCCCTGTCTTTCTTTTCTTTTCTTTTCTTTCGACAAAGTCTCCCTCTGTTGCTTAGGCAGGAGCGCAGTGGTATGATGATAGCTCATCGCAGGCTCAAACTCCTAAACTCAAGTGATCCTCCTGCCTCAGCCTCTCAAGTAGTTGGGACTACAGGCACACACCACCACGTCCGGCTAATTTTTACTTTTTTGTTTGTAGAGACAGGGTCTTGCTATGTTGCCCAGGCTGGTCTCAAACTTCTAGCCTCAAGCAAATCTCCCGCCTTGGCCTCCCAAAGTGCTGGGATTGCAGGTGTGAGCCACTGTCCACAGCCTCATCATTTCTTAGTAATACTAAACATCTTCCTTGATACCCTGTCTTATCCTTAGACGAAGGGTGCAGTGACCAACAGCCTCCTACCTTGCCTTTGCCTTCCTGACCCTGTGCGTCCCTCTCCTAGTCCGTGGAGTGCTGTCCCCCTGCTTGCCTGCACCCTACCCTGCTGAAGTCTCCCTTTCAGCTGCCGTCTCCTGATGCCTCCTCCCTCCATGCAGACTGAACATGTCCTCTTCTTGTTGCCAAGCTCTTATTTCCAAGGTGAAGTCATATTCGCCTGGCAGTGTCGGAAGGCTAACGCTCTTGGGGCCTGGCCACCCCCGTCACCGGGAGAAGAGCCTTCTCCAGAGAATGCCCCGCCCTTCCTGACTCATTCACAGCTGTGAGCTGGGAAAGTAGAGATTATAGCTGAGAAGAGGGAAAGACGGTCCTTGGCAGGACTGGGAGATGGGGATTTGGGAAAGAGAGGATTGCAGATCCACACAGGACATAGACTCCACCGGTGTAGAGCCCGCTGTGATTTTCTTCCTAGTTTTGCTTTTGTGGTGCTTCGGGGAATGATCTGGTCTTTTCGGGTGCAGGCACGGTCAGTGCTTGCCAGTGACAGGAGAGGACAGGGGTGGGCGTGTAGCACTGCGTGTGTCTTGCTGGGTCACGCCAGGGGGTCTTGGCTTTTTAGAGAAGGTCATACAAACAGAAAAGTAAAAATGAATAGTAGTTTGAGGGACTTGTATAACAATCTCGTGAAAGGAATACAGATTTTTTAAAAGTTCCATTTGTTCAAACCAGCCTAGTTGAATTTTCCCAGGAGAGAGAAGTGGACAAAACGCCAGCACGAATTGCTCCAACAGCCCAGGCTGAGGGTCAGGGCATCTCGAGCCCGCTGGGTGGGGGTTTGATGAGAGGCCGGCTCTGCTGAGGTTGGAAAATTGTGGGGACGTCAAGGGCCAGCACTTCCTGCTGGTGGCTGCTGAGGTGTGTGTCTGTCCCAGAGTGAACCTGAGGGTTGCATAATCACAGCTACCTCTGGGGTGAACTCAGGTCTAGTGGCCCTTCTAGAAACTTCCAACAGCGGCACACTTGGGATTGGTGGTACTTAGATAATTATGCCGCCCGCTCCTTAACCAGGGTTTCGATGAGCTTTCAAACCCCGATAGGCTGAAAGGATAGTGAACTTTGGTTAACTACATTTTTTTTTGAGTCGGAGTTTCACTGTCGCCCAGGCTGGAGTGCAGTGGTACACTCATGGCCACCCTAGCGTCGACCTGCAGGGCTCAGCGATCCTTCTGCCTCAGCCTTCCAAGTAGCTGGAACACAGGTGTGCTACCACGCCCAGCTCATTTTTGATTTATTGCAGAGACGAGGTCTTGCCAAGTTGCCCGGGTTGGCCTCGAACCCGCAGTCTCAGGCTATCCACTCACCTCGGCTTCCCAAAGTGCTGGGATGACACGCTGAGCCACCGAGTCCAGCCAATTGCATTTTTATTTATTTTTTGAGTCGGGGTCTCTGTTGCCCAGGCTGGTTGCAGGGGTGCAATCCTGGCTCACCACAGCCTCTACTGTTGGGCTCAGGTGATCCTTCTGCCTCAGCCTCCTGAGTGCCACCACACCCAGCTAATTTTTTTTACTTTTTGTAGAAATGTGGTCTCATTATGTTGCCTGGGCTGATCTCAAATTCCTAGAATCAAGCCATCCTCCTGCCTCAGTCTTCCAAAGTGCTGGGGTTATAGGCACGAACCACTGCACCCGGCGGTTAACTACAATTTTATCTGTTTGAAGACGGTCTTTCTATTTAGGACGTGTTGGGGTCCTGGTTTTACCAAATGGTCTTGTTCTTTCTTTTTCTTCAGATTATGATTTACCTCATTGATAAGGTCCTTCCTGAAAGCTATTTTGTCAATAATCTCCGGGCGCTGTCTGTGGACATGGCTGTCTTCAGAGACCTCTTGAGGATGAAGCTCCCGGAACTGTCCCAGCACTTGGACACCCTCCAGAGGACAGCAAACAAAGAGAGTGGAGGTAGTGGTGATTCTAGTGATGGTTCTCACTGCTGTGCCTTTGACGTGTGGGACTTCTCTGATCCCCTAGAACCCATGCGTCTAAACCTTGGACGAAAGTGGTACTTCTGTTAGGAAGTGTTGGGTGCAACGAGCAGTTAGATATCTAGAGCACAGAAGCAAAAACCGAAAAATATAGGGCCACATGTTGAACCTCCAACCGGTCGTGGTCATGAAGTCAGTTGAGAGCCTGATACCAGGGCCTGATCAACAGTGGAAATGATGGGTTGTGCTCAGGACGGGGAAGGAGGCACGAATCTTCCCATCCAGCTAAACTGCCCCAAACTGGCGCCAGGCCGACAGGCGTCATTGAAACGGAGCCCCAGGGATGACCTAGCACACACTGGCGTTTAACCTGAACCGCCGAGGCTACGGGAGGGCCGACCGGGGAGCCGCTGCTCTCGAGTGGGCACCGTCCGGCTGTCGGAAACAGTTGAGACATCTGAGCCCAGGATACCAGAAGGCACAGCGTTTGCTGGGTTTGCTGGGTTTCCTGTCAATGACTGCCAGGTCCTCTAGTAGACCAGCCATCTGGAAGTCTGGTCTGATCCACACATTTAAATCTGGAACAAATTTAGAGGATTTTGAGGATCGAATCTGTGGTAAAAATGCATGGGTGACACTAGTGACACCTGAGTGTCTGTAGGCATTGTCTTCTAAGCGTTCAAAGAATCTTCTCATTGAATGTGGACGCGCAGTGGCATGGTGCCCTTGTGTGGCTCTGAGGATGCTTCCAGGTAGACCCCCCCCCCGCCATAGTCAGACACACTTCACTGAGCTCTGTGTTTTCCCCCACGTGAATTGCACTTGGCTGTGAGGAATGACCTCAGAGGCTAAGGTTCTGCACAAAAAGACTCCCTTTGTTCATAGGTAAGGAAGAAGATGAAAGAAGATGATGCCAACATTAGGCAATGGGGCATACTGACTGTCATGGGGAGGGGAGTGGTCCGTCTAAATATCTATACTCCTGTATTTCATTACAATGCTTATGCTATCACAGAAGATGGGAGGGAGGGCTGTGTTTCTAGTAAATTTAGAAATTTCAAAAAGGGCTAGATTCAAGATTGTTAAAACTGTGTATTGGCCGGGTGCAGTGGCTCACGCCTGCAATCCCATCCTTTTGGGAGGCCGAGGTGAGAGGATTGCCTGAACCCAGGAGTTTGAGACCAGCTTGGGCAACTTAGCGAGACTCGTCTCTACAATTAATAAAAAAATGAGCCGGATGTGGTGGCGTGCACCTGTAGTCCCAGCTACTTGAAAGGTTGAGGTGGAAGGATCACCTGAGCCCAGCAGGTCAAGGCTGTGGTGGCTGTGAGCGTGCCACTGCGCTCTAGTCTGGGCAACAGAGTGAGATGCTGACTAAAAAAAAACAAAACAAAAAAACCTGTGTATAATTTAGTTCAAAATATTTTAGAATTTAATGCTGCTTAATATCCAGATGTTTTTCGTTTAATTCCATTGTGGTCTGAGAACTACATATAATTTAAGTAGACAGCTAATTTATAATGAGAAATTTTATTCTTATCAGCAGCACTGGAATAAAAGCAGGCATTGTAGGATTTTGGAAACCTGATGACTTTTGCTTTTAAGAGGCTAAAATTCTTTCTACTCTGTCTTTGGTGGGAAAACTTGCTTCTTAATTCTCAGCATGCTGCAATAGGAGAGCCAGAGTAAGTCTCAGATTAAGTTTTCTGAGGTTTATCATAAAGATTTTATGAAGTTCATATTATTGAGTATTTCTTTTGTTTTTGAGTAGGAGTCTCACTCTGTCGCCCAGGCTGGAGTGCAGTGATCCTTCTGCCTCAGCCTCCCGGGTAGCTGGGACTACAGGCGCATGCCACCACTTCCGACTAATTTTTTGATTTATTTTATCTTGTTTTTACTTCTTTGTAGAGACAAGGTCTTACTACGTTGCTCAGGCTGGTCTCAAACTCCTGAGCTCAAGCGGTGCCCCCTCCTTGGCCTTCCAAAGTAGTGGGATTCCATGGGTGAGCCATCGAGTCTGGCCATTGAGTTTTTAAAAATTAAACACACCTATGTTCTTCCAGAAACATGGAAGAAAAGAATAGGAGGAAAGAAGGAGAACTTAGGGATACAAAGAGATCTGTTGGGAAAGAGAACGCATTTGATGGGCATGGAGGCTGGAGGAGGAGTTTGGACCCAGCCAGGCGCCAGGGTTGAAGGCACTCGGTGTGTGTGTTTCCTTGCAGGTGGATACGAGCCCCCCCTCACGAACGTCTTCACCATGCAGTGGTTTCTGACCCTCTTCGCCACGTGCCTGCCCAATCACACGGTTCTGAAGATCTGGGATTCGGTCTTCTTTGAAGGCTCAGAAATTATCCTGCGGGTGTCGCTGGCCATCTGGGCCAAGCTGGGAGAGTAAGTGATGCCTGCTTCTGCTCTGCAGTGTGGTAGTGGGGTCCCTCATATTGCATGTTTTGTGCTGTTAGGTTTAACGCATCCAGAGTTAACCATGAGGAAAGGGAGAATTGTGGCCCTTCCCGGTGCATTCACCTCCTGACACCCTGGTGGCTGGTTCTTGGCAGATGGTATTTACTGAGGAGGGGGCCGGGGCCTCTCCAGGCTGGGGGTCCTCCCCGCCGCCCAGGGCAGTGTCCTGGCCGGTTCACTTTTTGTCGGGGTCTCCCTGGACCCTAGTTGGGGAGAGGGAGCGGAGCTTGGAAAAGGCTAGACACCAGAAGGCCTGGAGAGGGTCGGCGGGCTTGCTGGTGAATGCCACAGTTTGGATTCTGTGTGAATCTTAATTTTGTCCTACCTCTGTGAGACACTGAGACGAGACAGCACCTACAAGGCATAGTGGGACACATGGAACTTCTTTCCTTTCATCATGTCTTCATTTTCTGCTGCAATCTGTTGCTGCCAAGACATGTCACCAAATAGATTTGACTTGTATTCTTTTCTGGTAGAGGGGCTGAAGAGCAGGGTGTTTTCACACATCTCTGACGTATTACGATCTTCCGTTAACGTTGTACCTTTCGGGGAGGAAGAAGCATTGGGATGGAACTGTTGTGGTCAACTGAAGCAGCAGCCGCGGTTTATTTTTTTTTGAGTTGGAGTCTCACTCCGTGGCCCAGTAGCCTGCTCACGGCCACTCCAGGGTCAGCCTGCTGGGCTCTGGCGATCCTTCTGTCTCGGCCTTCCAAGGAGCCGGAACTACAGGCATGAGCTACCACGCCTGGCTCATTTTTTATTTATTGTAGAGATGAGGTCTCGCCAAGTTGCCCAGGCGGGTCTCGAGCCCACAGTCTCAGGCGATCCACTCACCTCGGCCTCCCAAAGTTCTGGGATGACAGACTGAACCACTGAGCCTGGCCACAGTCGTGTTTTTTTGTTTTTTGTTTTTGTTATTTTTGTTTTGAGTTGCAGTCTCACTCTGTCACCCAGCCTGGAGTGCAGTGGCCGCTCCCGGCCACCGCAGCCTCGACCTGCTGGGCTCCGGCGATCCTTCCGCCTCAGCCTTCCAAGTAGCTGGAACTACAGGCGTGTGCTACCACTCCCGGCTAATTTTTTTGATTTGTTGTAGAGATAAGGTCTCGCCAAGTTGCCCAGGCGGGTCTCGAACTCGCGGGCTCAGGCAATCCGCTCACTTCAGCCTCCCAAAGGCGCGGGATGACAGGCTGAGCCACCGAGCCCGGCACACAGCCGTGTTTTTAATGCGTCCTTCCTACCCTCTAGGTGGCTTGAGTGGGCACCATAGACGACAAGTCAGAAAACTGACAGCGCATGGGCAGTATTTTGCCTCAAAACCTTTTTAACCAGCCTTCCTGTTTATGCTAAGTTGCTTCCTGGGAGACTTCCAGTCTCTTTAACTTTTTTTTTTCCTTTGCAAAGAAAGATTTGCCAACCATCAGTTCACAGATTTACAAAAGTCGTTATTGCGTGTATCTTTGCACGTCTCACAGCTGTGCCTGTGGCCTTTGTTTTACTGTTCATTGCTTCTCCGCTGGGCAGGTACCTTCGCCTGTCTGGTACTTGGTGTGCCGTTTACTCCTCTTTCATCTCCTCCCAATAACCACTCCTTCTGCGCCGTGCACTCATGGCCTCCTCCCCATCTTGTGAGCTTTCTGAGCGTTGACGGTTTCCCTGGGCATGATGATCCAATGACTGCATAACCAGTTTAAAGATTCGGGCATAAAGCACTTGACTGTACGATGAGTCAGTGACTGTTCCTTTGCGTTTCTTTTTTTTGAGTCAGGGTCTCACTCTGTCACCCAGGCTGGAGTGCAGTGGCACCATCATGGCCACCACAGTCGCAACCTTTTGGGCTCAGGTGTTCCTTCCACCTCAGTCTTCCAAGTAGCTGAAACTACAGGCATGTGCCACCTCACCTGGCTAATTTTTAAATTTTTTTTGTAGAGATGAGGTCTCGCCATGTTCCCCAGGCTGGTCTTGAGCTCCTGGTCTCAAGCAATCCTCCCACCTTGACCTCCCAAAGTGCTGGGATGACAGGTGTGAGCCATCGTGCCCTGCTGACTTTGTGTTCTTAGTAAGGGAGCAGGAAAAAGTGAGGTGATCTTGGGTTTACTCCCGTCACCTGTAGGATCAGAATGTATTCCTAAGATCACCCAAGGGATGTTACCCTGTTGAAATGATAATAGCTACAACTGAGAGCCAGTCCTCATGAGTGCTTGTGGCGGCCGGTGCCATTCTGCGTGCCCCGGATGTAGGCTCACTTCCTCTTCTCTGTCATTCCGTGGAGCCTGGCATTGCATCTCCTGTGGATATGGGGACTGAGGCAGAGAGCCGAGGGCATTGCCGTGAGTCCCCAGTCACTGAGTGGGTGACCTTGATTCTGAACCCTGGTGTCCTGGCCCTAGAGTCTGTGCTGGTAATACCATGACGCTACAAATCATAAGTGGCTGCTGTTTATGGATTCAGGGACCCGAGAGTCAGACTGACAGGATGGTGAATGGTTCTGAGTTTTAGCTCATTACGATTCTGCGTCTTTCGAGCAACTTATTGTGGGGGAGGAAAGACATGCAATGCACGTTGCAGGGACCTGGGGGCATGCCGTGGTGTCAGGCAGCTTAGACATCTCATCTCAGTCAGTTCCAGTAGTCGTGAGAAGCAGGTGGGGTCAGTCTCTCTCTCTTCAAGTAAGAGAACTATCCAGGAGGTTTTTTTTGTTTGTTTGTTTGTTTGTTTTAGAGATAGGGTCTCTCTTTATATCCCAGGCTGGAGTGCAGTGAAGTGATCACTGCAGCCTCGACCTCCTGGGCTCAAGCAATCCTTCCACCTCAGCCTCCTGAGTAGCTGGGACTACAGGTGTACACCTCCATGCTTGGTTCATGTTTTAAGGTTTTTGTAGAGATGGGGATCTCGTTATGTTGCCTGGTTCAAGCGATCCTCTGGCCTCAGCCTCCCAAAGCACTGGGATTACAGGCATGAACCACCATGCCCAGCTGCCAGGAAGAACCATGCAGCACACAGGTCTCTCCGGCATGTACACATTTAAGTGACACAGGTGCCTTGTGTATGGTGTCTGTGGGCCCTGTCCTCTTGCCTTGGCTTCCGGAACTTGGGATTTTGGAATTTCCACCTTTCACTCCCCAAAGGCTCTTCCGGGACATGTGAGCCGTGGCCCCCGTCCTCCCCACCCCTCCTCCTCCCTCTGGGTGTCCCTCTCCTCCCTTGCTGTTTGGCTCACTCCGTCATTGTCTCATACCTGGCCCATGGCACCCTGGGTCTGCCGCGCCCCCTCCAGGTCAACACGCCGAGGCCACAGCTGTTCCCTCCCTCCCTGGTTAAAACTGTCTGGTGACTCGTGCTCTGAAGAGGTTCGGCTGCCACGTGGGGCCTCTGTGGCCTGCCTTCTGCACCTCTTCCCTCAGCTCCACCGGCTTCCCCCACATGCAACTGCGACCCCCATGTGCAACCACGTCCCCTACGTATACCCACCACCCCACTTGTATGCAACTGCAGTTTCCAGAGCGGGCCGTGTCTCCTGCATCCGTGTTGGGGGAATAACTTTTCTTCCCATCAGCCTGAAGCACATTTCTTTCTTTCTTTTTTTTGAGTCAGTCTTACTCTTGTCGCCCAGGCTGGAGGGCAGTGGCACGCTCACGGCCACCGCAGCCTCGACCTGCTGGGCTTAGGCCTTCCTTACACCTTAGCCTTCCAGGTAGCTGAAGCTACAGACGGACACCACCACGCCCAGCTAGTTTTTGTGATCTACTGTAGAGACAAGGTCTCGCCGAGTTTCCCAGACTGGTCTCGAACCGCTGGGCTCAGGCAGTCCTCTTGCCTCGTCCTCCCAAAGTGCTGAGATGACAGGCTGAGCCACCACGCCCGGCCTGAAGCACGTTTTCCAAAGCTCATCTCAGGCACAACTTCGCCTCTCGCCGCCTGGCGTGAATGTGGTCCCCTCTTCATTCATGCCCACGTGCTCCTCTGTGTATTCGTGATAAGAGTATTTGTGATGATACTTCAACCGCTTACTGCATTTACTTATTTACGGGATGGCAGCCGGGAGATGAGAACACCCAAGCCTGAGGTTCTTCTGTCTCTTTGCGTGTTTTTGGCGACCCGTGGACAGCCCTACACGTGTACCTTGGCATGTAGATCTCATGGCTGATGGGCACAGGGTCATCCCAGCTCACCAGGGACTTTGCGGAGATGAAGCAGAGATGCCTGGTCCTTCCCACCCTGGGGTGCTCCTTTTTTCCCCTCCTAGAAGAAGGGTTAAAGTATGACCTGCCGCCCAGGTTCCAGATGTCAGAGTCTCTCTTTGCATGTGGAAGTGAATGCCAGATGTGGGGATCGTCCAGCGGGCAGCGGCACCCCGGAGGGACTCTGGAAGTCCTGCTGGTGAAAACGTCCCGGGACCTGTGAGCCGGGCACCCCCAGCACTTTCCTTTTCATCCTTGGTTTCTGCTTGGGAGTGTGGCTTCCGTCTGTTAGTGGGATCCGTGTTGGCGATTAAGGCCAGCCCACTCCCTGCAGAGGACGGCTGTCCTTCACGGGCCCGCT
>CAUYQG010295501.1:0-46469 GCA_963574415.1 Tarsius wallacei | reverse complement strand
CCGGCTAATTTTTTGATTTATTGTAGAGATGAGGTCTTGCTTGCCCAGGCGGGTCTCGAACCCGCGGGCTCAGGCAATCCACTCACCTCAGCCTCCCAAAGGCGCGGGATTACAGGCTGAGCCACCGAGCCCGGCTTAATCTGATTTTTTAAAAACTATAATCTGGCATTCATCCTGTTCCACAGCTCTTCAAATGAAAAATAAACTCTGGATGAGTCAAATTTCTTTTCTATACACAGCCGTGCTTGAGAGAAGTAGCCAACTCTTGGACATCTGCATCCCCCTTAGTGAGAATTTACCTCCTCCCTCAGCTGACGTCAACCTCCTCGGCCCTTAGTAGACTTTTTCTATAGTTTTTCCTAATTATTCCTAGCTATCTCTTCCTAAAGACTCTGCTTAGGAGTGTCAAAAAGCTAACAGAAAAGAGCATCTAATCTTAGTAAAAGAACAACCACCATATCCTCATTACTGATTACGTAAGAGTTTAAAAATGATTTAAGAGCAACCTCTCCCACTGTGCCTTTGATCTGAGCATGGAAGGTTCAAATTAAGTGGCCTCTGTGGACTTTGAATCTGATTCTGCTACAGAACAAATTGAACCAATTTCTTAGTTTACTTATGATGAAAGTGCAATCTGACATACCACCCAAATGCTAACAATTAGAGAACACTCAAGTCACAGGTGTGCTATAACTACTCCAGTGCAAGACACTTACAAGTCTTAAAGAATACAATCAAAGCAGATAAAACCTAACATATCCATGGGACGTGGAGGCAGCTGGCCAGGAGGCAGCTGGCCAACCATGAAGACAACAGCACCACACTTCCAAGTCCTCACCACAACATCCTAACGACCACCTAACTCTGGCCTGCAATGGCCATTTTAAGGTGATTAATTTCATTATCTCTCAGGAATTTCATCTAGGCTAATTCAGTTATACTTCTGATAAGATACTCCTTTCAAGAAATTTTAACCTGTACATGGCAGAAAGGGGGTGAGGGGTGAGATGTTTCCACAAGTACTATTATCTAAGATACAGGAGAAGTGATCACATAAAGAAGAGATGTACTATGGCCCACCAGTCAAACCCAGTCCCTGCCTGTATTTAAACGGCCTGAGAACCAAGAATGTATTTTATGTTTTTTTAGTTCTTGAAAAAAAATTTTTTTAAAGTATATTTTATAACATATAACATTATATAAAATTCAAATTTCAGAGTTCATAAATGAAGTTTTATTGGAACACAGCAACACTCATTCATTTAAATACTGTCTATGGCCACTTCTGCACTACAATTACAGAGTTGCAAAGTCTCACTGCAACACTGTATGGCCCACAAAGCCTAAACTTATCTGCCTCTTTTGTCAAAGCTACAGAAGGCTTTTTTCCTCATCCTGGACAGCACAGGGGGACCCCATCTCTAAAATAAACTAAAACTTAAAAAATTAGGCTGCATGATGGCACATGCCTATAGTCCCAGCTACTTGGGAGGCAGGGGCAGGAGGTCACCTTGAGCGCAAGAGTTCAAGGCTGCAGTGAGCTATGATTGCACTCCAGTCTGGGTGACAAAGTGAGACCTTGTCTCTAAAATTAAAAAATTTTTTTGTAGGTCTGTTTCCTCTTCTGTAAAATGGGGCTAATTTCCTCCCCTGTCTACCTTACTGCACTACAGAGAAAATTAGGTAAATGGGCCTCATTACCTAGTTTCACCATTGTGCCAAATGTAGGGCCCACTACATAGTAGATACAAAGTAAACTTTACTGAATGAGGGAATTAATTAATAAAGCACACCATTTACCTACTACACACTGTTGGGAGTGGTTAATTAGGAGACAGAGATGGAGCTAACTGCCACCACTGATAGTAGATTCTTATTTTTCCTATTACACACAGGAATATGTCTCCCAATACAGTCCTCTCTAAATCTAAGACTTTGTGATATTCACAGTGTACACAATTTCAACACAGTGTACACAAGCTCAACACACTGTCTCAAACTTCTTCAAAGTCGAATACTGAAAGTGGGCTGACATAGTATAATATCATTAACAAAAAATTTTCATTCAGCATTATTTCCTCATTCAGCACATATTTACTTAGTGTCTACTATGTAACAGGCCCGTGCTTGGCACAAGGTATAAAATGATTTTAAAAAACCCAGATAATGGGATCCACTTATATAATTTTTGTCCTCAATAATTCTGTGAAATAGACATGGGAAATGAACCACATTTTACAGAGGGGGAAACAGAAGCTTCCTGAAGTTTTGTAGCCAGCCCGAGATCAAACAATTAGACAGTGGGCAAAACCGGGCTTGTTCACCCCTTTCTACTATACCAAGGTAACTTCAATAATGCTCAATATAGCGGGGCTCAGTGGCTCAGCCTGTAATCCCGTGCCTTTGGGAGGCTGAGGTGAGTGGATTGCCTGGGCCCGTGGGTTCGAGACCTGCCTGGGCAACTTGGAGAGACCTCATCTCTACAATAAATCAAAAAAAAAAATTAGCCGGGCATGGTAGCATGCACCTGTAGTTCCAGCTACTTGGGAGGCTGAGGCGGAAGGATCACCGGAGCCTAGCAAGTCGAGGCTGCGGTGGCCGGGAGCGGCCACTGCACTCCAGTCTGGGCGACAGTGAGACTCCAACTCAAAAAAAAAAAAAAAAAAAATTGCTCAATATAAGTAATTAAAAGTAAAAACATATCAGTAGCCTGCACCCTAAAATTTTCCCAAATATTCCTGGGAAGGCCACTAAGCAACTTGGGTAGCCAAAGCAGGTCCTGTTTGACTTGAGCAGGGGTCTCTCTTCTGCTGCTGTTTCTCCAAGTTTTTGAACGACTCAGATAGTGGGTGAGAGCACAGGCTCTGACGGCTGTCTGCATTCTGTATCCAATGCTACTGCTGTGCAGGTTTGGACAACCCACAACCTCTCTGAACCTAAGATCCCATCTCTAAAACGGGTGCGATAATAATAGTAACCCTCTCTGAGGCTGTTGTTTGGATTACATGAGATAATCCATGTGGAACATTTGGTTAATGGCCTTCCCTTAACACCCAACCTAGTCCTTGATTCCACACCACTCTATCCCATGATTTTTTCCTCATAGCTCTCTTATCTAAAATACTCGTTTTCTTGCTATTTTATCCTTCCCGCCATAATATAAACTCCATGACAGCAGGGGCTTTTCTTATTCACTCTTGTATCTCCTGCACCTAGGACAGCGCCTGGCACGTATCGATAAATAATTGCTGAACGAACACAGCGCTCAATAAATGTCTAGGAAGACCGTGTTGTTTTCCATTTCCCTGCATGCAAACCAGGAGAATATTTACCGCTCAGAGATGCAGGGAAGTCCAAAAGACACAAATGCAACCCAGAAAAATGCTTGGAAAACTCTAATAGGCGTATTTCGAAGTAGCTGAAGTCCTAAGGCAGCTCCACACCATCCGTCAAGCCTGAGGCTACATTCTACGGGCTGTAAAAGACCCGGAATGCAAACGGCTCGGGGTGGCTACAAAAACACTCGTCCCTTTCCTACTCTCTGAACCTTCGGACAGTGCACGCTGGGAAAGTGACTTCCCGCTCCTGGAGGGCCCCTAAGGGAGCAGGCAGACAGGTGCGGGCGGGCAGCCAGATACCCCCAAGGGGAAACAGCGACCCCAACAGTGACAGCAGAGAACGGACCTGAAAGGGAGACAAGCCAACTCTTTTGCGGGGGCCCAACTGGGGGTCCCAATCCTTCCTCTCGGACAAGCCAACCTCTCCCCCAGTCACCCCACAGGCAGTAGGCGGGGCAAGGGGGAGCACTGTCTTCCGTCCAGCTAGGTGGCCCTAGAGCAGGGGGCTCATCAGGTCTGGTCCCAGCGCCGACAGCACACTCACCTCTGCCGCCGGCTCCACCTCCGCTCACATTCCGGCCCCGCCGCCTTCCCCCCGCCCCCCCCAGGCCCTTTGTTTTGATTCCCGACTCCGCAGCTCCCGCCGCCGCCGCCAAGCGCACCCTCCACTTCCGCTTCCGCAACCGCACCGCCCCTGTCGCAAAACCGACGCCCTTCTCTCCCCTCGCCCCGCCCCTCTCTCGCGCCGCCCCCGCCGCCGCGTCCTTTCGGCGCGGCGCATGCTGGGAACCCGGGGGGGGCGGGGCCTCGCGGCCCTGCAGCCTCGTCAGGCTCAGTCCCCTCCCGATAAACCCCTAAATAGGGCCTTTCCCGGGGGCTGACCCTGGCTTTTTTGGCGGAAACCCCCAGTTTAAGGAGGCCTTCCCCCTGGCCTCACGTGGTGGAGTCAAAAGGAACCTCAAGGTGGAGAATGAGGGAGCTTGTAAGGTGGACCCGAGGAAAAACCTGCCAACCGTATTTAATACGATCCAGCTCTTAGGGTCTTTGGAGGGAAGGCGATGTAAACGGGATTTCGATGAAAAAGCTGATCGCTTCGGCTTTTTTCTTCTCTAGTCTCGTCTCGTGATGGTTCTACTTTATTTTAAAAATTGAGCTGGCGCTTAGCCCACAGCATCCTTAATCTAGTGCAACCTAGTGGCAAGTGGGGGAAAACTCCCTGCCCACTGGGCTTCCTGCAAAGTGACGACCCAGCTGGCAAAAATAAAGTGTGTGCAAGGATTCAGCTGGAGATTGCCACCAACAGTTAGCAGATCCCTGGCTACTTTAGTAAGAAAATATCATTTTTAAAAGCCCTGGTCCAGAGCTCGTTACAAATGAACACGACTTTTCCAGTGACAGGTTGAGCAAAAAAGAGACCACTTTGTGTTTTAGGTGGCTAGAGATGCCGTGTTTCTTTTTTTTTTTTAAATAGCGCCTCACAATCTTCACTTTTGCCTGAAATAAAATATTTTAAAGTAAAATGGTGATTTCTGAAACTGTCAGCTGCTTACAATTTTCTGTTGCAAATTAGGAGAAAACAAAGCACATGTTATCTAAATCTAGACACAGTTTAGGATGTGCTATCTGAATGCTACTTTAAAAGTTTGTTTATAAAGTTTGCTAAGAAACAAGTTAACTTTACTAGAGAATCAGTAAGTAGAAATTGCCAAATGAGAACATTCTCCCGGCCAAGTCTCCACTATGAGGTGATTTCATTAAGCAATTTGAATTAAGCGGGGAGTAATACAACCCTGTAGGCATCCCTGAAGACAGGTATTGAAGAGAACAAGACAAGACATGTAGCTGAAGAATCCTTTGTGTCTGTATTGAATTTTCCAGAAGGCAGATGACAAGCACTCATCATCTGCCTGCTTAGGTATGTATTATTGCTGGTGTAAATCTTAATTGTATCTAGTGTGGGTAGTATTTTCCAAGTGGAGATTACAGCAGATGAAAACCCTATTTCCAACGTTTTGTTTTTTCCAAGTACCATACAAATATGCTACTCTTTAATAGGTTTTTTTCCCCTCCTTTTTATTCTAGTTGAATATCTCTGACTACAAACCATATTAACTAAAAATATTAAAAAGGAAACAAGATAATGATGGGTTTCTAATTGCTTTTATGAAAAGGTTTTAGCCACAAAACTTAAAAGAGAATAGACACATTTTGTTTGACTTTGCTTAGCATTCTTTCAAGTTCGGAGCTGTGCCTAGTCTCAGGTAAATGCAGTGATTAAAAACGAGGCAGTGGTACTAAGTGGAAGGCTAATAAAAGTTTCAATTCCAAATACTTTTAAAAAGAAATGCAATTTTATTGCTTTCTATGGAAAACTTCCCTAAGAAAAGTATACCAGCTCTTAGAAAGAGATAATTACGAATCAAAATAAATTTGGTATTTATAAAAGAGTGCTTTGAATTTTCTCTTAAGAAGATATATTTTCTTCAGTAGCTTCTGTTAATGGTTTTCCTAGTTCTTTGCTGGAAAAACTCTTTTATCAGAGAGTAGAAGTTACTTTGTTTTTTCTTTGTCCAAATTATAATAGTCACATTTGTGAAACCAGAATGAAGATTTTGTTTGTGCGATTTGAGTAACTACTTTACATTTGATTCTGCTCCTCAACCAAGTTGCTACTGTGTTAGGTTTAGTGTTTGGAATTAATAAATTATGATGGAAGAAACTAAGGAAGAAAAATCAAGCTCTCTGCTCAGTCATAAGTCATCTCCCAAAGCTAACAAGGAAAATAAATTGAAGTTAAAAAGAGAGGAAAATTTTTTAAAGTACACCAAAATTTGCCTTTTTTAAGGTTTTATCCAATGATAAACTCATTTCCCTAAACTTTTGTTCCGAATAAGACTTTGATGATCATTTCAATGCCCTCCCTCCTTTCTTTATGGAAAATTTGGGAAATTGAGAACCATCCAGTTTAAGTGACTTGATCAATGCCATTTAGGACCAGTACCTCATGAGTGTGTGTTTCAGATGATCTGTAAACTGGGTGATTACTCTGTAGCCAAGAAACCTCACAGAGCCGTGAGGGTCAAATAAAATGTTAGAGTGAAAGCATCAGACTATGTAAAGTGTCAAGCAGGATGTGAATGATTTATTAGCACTTGGAATCAGAATAGAAGTTTCCTGAAAGCCATTTTGGTACTTTTCTTAACTCTGTTAATGTAGGTGGTGGGGTTCCTTTGTGTGTCTCTCAGCTTTTTGTTTTGTTTTGTTTTAGAAATTAGCAAGGAATCAAAACAAGTAGCATTAGAAAAAGGCTGTTCTAACCCCTGCAGACCGCCTAAGATCTCTTCATCTATAGCAAAATGCTGAAGAATGTGGGTGTAGGAGGCAGAGTTAGTTTTGATGCCTGATATGTTATTTACTAATTGTTAAGACCTTGGGCAACTCATTTAACTTCCTGCACCTTTGTTTTCTCATCTTTAGAATGAGCATAATAAAATTGATTTCCTGTGGTTCTCATCATCTGGGGCTCAGCTACACTGTCAACTCTTTAGAATGGCCTTCCCTAACCACCATTGTCTGAAGTAGCCCCCTCCTCAGCCCCTATTACATGAGCGTACTTTATTCATAGAACTTAACACCTGAGATTATTTTCCCTTTTCTGCTGGAGAGTTTAGTATGTTTCTTCCTTAACAATGTAAATCCTTTGAGGACAGTTACTTTGCCTGACATTCACTGTGCTGTAAGAGTGCCTTGTATCTAAGAGTGCTCGATATTTGTTCGTGAACAATTAGGGTTGCTGTGAGAATTGTGCCCGACACACAACATTTTTTAAAAAAATCACCGATTTAACAAATACGCATATTGTGCTTACTATGTTCAAAGCACTGTCTTAACGTTTTACAAATGCTAACTCATTTAGTCCTCTGATCCTCCCATTTTATAGATGAGGAAACTGAGTCACAAAGAGATGAAGTAACTTGCCCAAGATCACACAACTAGTAAGGGGTACGGCTAGGATTCAGCCAGACTTAAAACCAAATTCGTGTACACTAAGTTCGCCTGCCTTTGAAGAAGAAAATGATGTTGAAGCTATGTTGGGTGTAAAGGAGTGGAAAGGACATAGGCACCGCCAGCTTCAGTGGGCCTGGATCTGTCTTTCCTTCTGATTTGGAGAAAGCGCCAGAATACAAAAATACAATCGGTGTGAAAGAGAGGCTGGTGTGTTTTCCTGAAGCGCGTGGTCCGCAAGCCTAGACCCGTTTCCCGGGTGTCCAGGAAGCGGCCTGCAGCACCTCCACAACCGGCCCTCCCAGGCCCGGCAGCCGGCGCCTCGGGTGCCCGCTCCAGCCTAGAGCCACCGCCGCGTGGCCGCGCCGCGCCCAGCCTGGGAAAAAAGTTTCCAAACGACGCTGCTCGGCGCTGATTGGCCGGGGCGTACGCGGTCCCGTGTTGCGGCAGCCAATGGGACGGCGCCGGCCGCGGCTCCGGGGCGGGGGCTGCCGGGCCCGGGCCGCGTCGCCCCTCGCAGCCGCCGCCGCCGCCGGGTCCTCGCCACCCCTGCCCGGGTAAGTGCCTGGCTGCTCCCGGCCGGCGGTGGTGGCCGCCCGGGGACCGCCGCCGCCGGGAGACTCCTCGGCCCCGCCTCGTGGCACGCCCGCGCTCACGGGGCCCGCGGCCGCCGCCTTGCAGGGACCCTGCGCGGCGCTTCCCTGCCGCCTGGACTCCGCGGGCGCCCGGGCGCTGGGCTCGAAACTCCCGCTTCCCTGGAGCCTCCCTCCCCAACTTTGTGGCTTGCCACCCTGGCTCCTCGCCCTTGCCAACTTTGTTGCTCGTCCTGCCCCCTCCTCCCTCCGGGACTTCCTCGGTGGTTCTCCCTCCTCGTCCCCACACCCCGCTGTCCAGCTCCGTCTTTTCTCCTCCCTCCCTCCCAGACTCCTTCCTAGACGCCCCTCGTTTCTTTTCTCGCCCTTTCTCTCCCGCCACCCCCTTTCCCCTTTTGCCCTTGTCGCCCCCAGTTCCAGCGCTGCCCCCGCCTTCTTGCCCACGTCCCCACCCCGCAGCCCGCTTTCCAGCCCGCCCCCTCCCGCGCGCCTCCCTCCCTTCGGGGACGTGTTTGGGGCAGTCTCCTCCTCTCCGCTTTCCTCGCATCTCTGCTGCAGGATGGTTCAGATTTCTCCGGACAGCACTTTGGGGAAGGGTTGGATAAAGGATGAGAACGCTTATTCTACAGCTCGAATGTTGGCTGGGCTTACCTGCCTCTCTGAGGTCATGGGAAACCCCGCCATCGCCTTGACACCGCTTTTGGGAAAGCGGCTTTATCTGCTCGGAGTCATCTCAGGTTCTCTGCCTCCTGAGGGCCCGAGCGCCCCTGATTTCTTTGTTCCGGGTTAGTACCAGGTTGTGCCTCTTTCTTTCTACTTTTAGCTCGAGGGCCCCTTTTAACTTCCTTTCTAAAGAAAAGGCCTTTGCTGCGCGTGCTGGGCCGAGGCTTGTCATTTCTATGCGTGTTTTGTTTCTGCGTATTCTAGGATAGGATGGCATTTTAGGACTTGGATAGGGTGCTTTGAAGAGTAATTGGATCCCAGCTACTCCCACAGCCTCTTGTTATCTGACCACCCCTACCTCTGTGCCTACATTGGTATTTAACCAGTTTTGAAACTTAAGCCTTTCCTCTAATTGTGCCTTTAGTGTAGAATTAGATGAAGGTGATCTGTGTCCTTGAAGTCTCAGGGGCTTCTGATTCGTATATTTTATCCCATTTTGGATAACAGTTTCATAACTTGGCCTATTCTATGAAGATGTTATTTTTGTTTTCGGACTGTGTCATTTTGCATGGGAATGTGTTAACCTAGAGAGATTACACTCCTTTTCTTCGCAATATAATCTACCAGGAGCGAGCGTGCCTGCCTGTAGAAAAGTTTGTGCCTGCAGGTGGTACTACACATGCGCTTAGACAGGTGAATGTTGGTGCTTTTTGTGTCTGCCTCTCAGGAATCCCTCATGCTTAGTAGGTGCTTGAAAAGAGATAATGGAAGAGGGGGAAACCACAGTAGGAAAAATTCTTTCCCCGGCCTCATGGTTCCGTAGAATAAAATTATTCTGGAACAATAGCTCTTTTATTTTTTATCCACGTTTAAGCAGTTTACAATTTCAAAAGCAACATATGCTTACTATTGAAAAAAAGTCTGCTGTAAAGAAGTGTGTCAGGTACAAGTACTCATTTCAGTACTCCCATTCTGGTACATCCTAGACCCTTCCATTCTGTATGCAGAGAGAGGGAAATAAGCAAAAATGGCACTCTTTCTTAACATATCATGAATCCCTTCCATATTAATACATATAATTCTTCCTAGCCGCTGCATAGTTTTCCATTCAGTCCACTGCTGACATTTCGGTTTCTCCAATTTTCCACATTAGTGAATAATGGTGTACATATTCGAGCATGTGTCTTTGCATGCCTGTGTATTTTTGTAGATAGATCATTGTAGACTGACAGCACAAAGACACAAGCCAGGCTTGCTGACTCTTGACTGATTTTGCCCCAATGATGTCACTTCTGCCAAATGCAGAGCCTGTTTCCTAGCTGTTGGAGCATGTGCTGACATTTGGCAACCTCTTTCTCTTCTCTCCCTTGCCCTCCAGCTCTCTCCAGTGTTTGGATTGGGGAGGATCTGGGTTTGGAGTGGAGACGGGCGTTCATTCCTGATGGTGCATATGTGTATATTGTGTCTGACTAGCTGTGCTGGCTTGCTTTCTCAGATAAAAGCCAAAAGAGACTGCTTTGTTTTTTTTCTAGAGTTTTCAAATCAGAAGTGTGTGTCTCAAGTGTATTTTCAGACTTTTTTGTTCCGTTTAATTATGCAAAACACACACACATACACACACACACACACACAAAAGCATGTGGAAACAAATTTTAGTAGGCATAGATCTAAGTTTGTACTACTGAGTCCCAGTGTGTTATTCTTTGCATGCTGTAGCATATACAAGTGCATGCAGGATGCATATTTAAGATACCAGGTACAAAGCTTTGTATACTGAGACCAGGTGTTAACATTGCCTATGACAGGGCCCTTTAAAAGACTATGAACTGGCCAGACTCAGTCGCTCAGCCTGTAATCCCAGCACTTTGGGAGGCTGAGGTGAGTGGATTGCCTGAGCCCGTGGGTTTGAGACCCACCCGGGCAACTTGGCGAGACCTTGCCTCTACAATAAATCAAAAAAATCAGCCGGGCGAGGGAGCACGTGCCTGTAGTTCGGGCTACTTGGAAGGTTGAGGCAGAAGGATCACTGGAGCCCAGCAGATCAAGGCTGTGATGGCTGGGAGCGTGCCCCATGGCACTTCAGTCTGGGCAACAGAGTGAGACTCCAACTCAAAAAAAAAAAAAAAAAAAAAGACTACGGACCAAAAGAAACAAGTGAATCTGTCTTCTAAGCAGTTTGATTGCAACCCCTGGGAAGCCTTGGACTTGAATTCAAAGATCTCTTTCACTTGGGCCTGGCTCACCTCTGCACATTTGGAGATGGCCAAGGCATACGATGTTTCTGCTTCAGCTTCTGGATTGCCTTACCTAGCTACCTCTTACAGCTGGACCACTTAAAAAAGAGAATGTTTGCAAAGAGTTTATTAACTGCCCAGCACACAGCAAATAGAAAGTGATGGTAAAATTCAGCACATAATGCTGAACTAAGGGAACTTTTGCAAGTCATTTTGCCTGCTTTCTGTGGCAGAGAGCAGTGCCATAGAACTTTCTGACATTTCCAAATGGCAGAGGAAAAGTCATATTTTTAAGATTGCTGTTTCACAACAAAGTGAAGTACAGCTGTTCCTCCTTCCCTCTTTGCCTCTAGCATATTTTTTTTTTCTTCCCTAAGTTTGCTTTTAAGAGGTAAGGTGTTTTGGTTGAAATGCCATTCCTGCATTTTTTACCTTTAGTTGGAGTAAAAGGTTGTACAGGCTCTGACATAAGTCCATGTCTCTGCTTAGTTTCTCCTCAGTCGCTGAAGTCCAAACCCAGATCCTTCCCATCAGTCTGCTTGTAATTAGAGCCTACCACAATGGATGCTTCCTAAAACATCTCAGATCCATTTCTTTCCTGAGGGTTAAGTTTTAAACCTCACTGGCCGAAGTAACAGTGTTTTAAGAAGCCCTTTTCTAAAACTCATCTGTCAGAAGCAGCAGGATGAAGGTTGTGAAACTCCAATAATTGTATCAGATATTCCTTATCATGTAAGCCTGGAGGGGCTGGCAGTTTCCAACATAGTATCCTCTCTTTCAGCCCCTACCCTTAATATCACTCAGGTGATGGGAGAATTAGGTTTTTCTCTGATAAGCTTCTTAGTGATTTACAGATGTAAACCAGCTTTCAGGGGGTCTCTTTCCTCCCTTGGGCCCTTGGCTTTCTGTCTTTCCTTGATCTCACAACTCTTCCAGCTAGTGATCGATTTCTGTCTTTTCCTGTTTTCATTCATTGAATGCCTTCTATGTGCCAAGCACTGTTCTAGGTATTGAGGATAAAAAAGCAAAACAGGAGGTCCCTATACTCAGAAACTGACGTTCTAGCGGGAAGGAGAAACAAAACCAAAACTCATAAAGTGATGAAATAAAGCAGAAGTTAAAATCGTAGTGAAAGCTGGAAGCAGTATTATTAGGTGGGGTATTCAAATAAAGTCCCTTTGGGGAGGACATTTGAACTGAAATCTGAATGGCAAGAAGGAAAACTGCTAGGCAGAGATCTGAGGGAATAGCATTCCAGACAAGAGAACAGCAAGTGCAAAGGCCCTGGGGTGGAATTAAGCTTGAATGTTCAAGGAGGAGAAAGAAGGCAGTGTGACTGGGGGATAAGCCATTGAGACAGAGGGGGTTGGGAAATGTTTACAGAACTAAGCAGGGGACAGATGACATTGGCTTTTGTACATGATCTTTTTCCAGACTGCAGGAAGAGTCTGTCTACATTTGTAGTTTCTAATGTCTCACCTTGTTGTGCACCAACTCCCTTCCAGCCATGCCATTGAGACTGTCCTCATAGGATCACCAGTGTCTTAGCAGCCACATAGTGCTCACTGATAGATGCACGGCCTCTGGGCTCCTGACAACATAGAGTTGATCTGGTGACTGCATGTTAGATGAGATCTGGGTGCATTAGTCTCTGGCTTGAGCAGGGAGAACTAAGCCTAAGTTTACCCCTACTCTCTGCTTTGCTAATTACTGCTGTTATCACTCTACTCCTACTTTCAGCAAGTAAGATCATTCACTCCATACGTTAATTAAAGACTCACTTGTGCCAGAAATCCAACCCTGGTGTAACCAAGACGGGGAATTGATTTTCTCTCATAATCTTAAATCAGGTGTGTCTGCATCCAGGTGTTCAAATGACATCATCAGGACCCAGGCTCTCCACCTCTTGATCCAGCTTTCCTCTGTTTTGGTTTCATTCTCAGCCAGGCTCCTCTCCTGTGATAGCAAGATGACCACTGGCAGTTATGGGCTTACCTCCTTCCCCCTTACCAACTCCAGTGGAAAGAAAGTTTCTTTTTTGATAGCTGTGCAAAGGCCTGGACCTGGGTGCTCATTGGCTCAACTAGGGTTGGGTCCATCCCTGCTATTGGCTCTATCCCTGCGATTGGCTCAGCGTGAGTTGGGCCCACCCTGTGATTGGCTCAGCAAGGGTTAGGCCCACCCCTGTGATTGGCTCAGCATGGGTTAGGCCCGCCCTGTCATTGCTCAGCATGGGTTAGGTCCACCCCTGTGATTGGCTCAGCTTGGGTTAGGCCCACCCTGTCATTGGCTCAGCATGGGTTAGGTCCACCCCTGTCACTGACTCAGCACGGGTTAGGCCCACTCGGTCATTCGTTCAGTGTGGGTTAGGCCCACACTGTCATTGTCTCAGTATGGGTTATGTGTGGGTTAGGTCTACCCTGTCATTGGTTCAGCATGGGTTAGGCCTACTCCGTCATTGTTTCAGTGTGGGTTGGGACCACCCTGTTATTGGTTCAGAGTGAGTTGCATCCACCCGTGTCATTGGCTCAGTGTGGGTTAGGCCCACCCCTGTCATTGTTTCAGCATGGGTTAGGCCCGCCCACCCTGTCATTGGCTCAATGTGAGTTAGGCCCATCCTGTCATTGGCTTATCATGGGTTATACCCATCCCTGTCATTGACACAGTGTGGGCTAGGCCCACCCTGTCATTGGCTCAGTCATTGGTTCAGCATGGGTTAGGTTTTTCACTGTCGGCTTGGCATGGATTAGACCCTTGTCATTGGTTCAGCATGTGTTAGGCCCGTCCCTGAGACAGTCGCTGATGCTAGAAGCATGAATAGTCATGTGCCTTCTCCCAGATGCAGAGAACGATGGCAAATCCATGGGAACCACAAGAAATGAGAGTAGGGGTGGTTCCCTTGAGGGAATACTGTCACAGAAAGATGAAAGAATGAATGTGAGACTGGAAAAAGTCTCCACATCAACAGCTTTCTGCTACTCTGCCTTGATCAGGCTTTCAGAGACACTGTGTCCCAGAAAGAGGGGAGGTGTGGTGTGTTTCCTCTGAATTAAGGGAGAAAAGTCAGGTGAGTCCTGACGATGGGAATATGAACCCTAACAAATGTAGAATTATCAATGAGTTCTGCACTTGAACATAGGTATAATTGTGCATTTTCCACCAGGGACCCAGAAGTTGATGCTTGTGTCTATGTTGACACTAACATATTTAACCGAATGATTTGTTTGTTTTAACCAAAAATACAGCTTGTTGGTTATGTCTTAAAAGGTGATGGATTTTGCTCATTCTTTTGTCCCAAAAGACACGTTCCAAACCCATGAGCTCCCTTGAGGGGAGGAAGGGACCTTGGAGACATCTTATTTGGGTTCCTAATAACATAATTGACAAGCTCAGAGCTTTAAGTAAACTCAGAAAATAATGATTACACCACAGGCTGTATCAGCAGGGAGTCTACAAACCATGGCCCAACTGTTGGTGGAAATGAGCTTCCTTAACTCTGCTGTGAATGATTCCAGTGCTGAGAGTCAAGGCCCTACCACCCACGTCCTCCTGCTACTGGCAGATTGGTCTCCTCCTGCTGTACACAGTTCTTCAAAATTCCATCCTCTTCCTCACCTCCCAGTCATGCCTGCACTTGGTTGTTTATTCCTCCTCCCTCCTCTGTGTTGAAACTTCTGCTCACACCACCAGTGACCGACATTTCGCTCTGCCTGGTGGATATTTTCCAGGCCTTATCTTCCTGACTTCTCTGTGGCATCCTTGTGACTGTGGAATGTTCTCTTTTTTCTTAGCTCGCTCTCCTGGTTCTCGTCTCTCTCACTCTCCTCTGCCTCCTTCAGTTACAGTCTCTTTCTCCTCCTACCCTTTCCCAATTCTACGTAGGGTCCCCAGGAGGTTCTCTAATGGCTGCAGACACACGACTCTCCAATTCATATCACTGGCCCAGACGTCACCCCTGAGCTTCAGTGCCAGTGTTGTGCCTAGGTGTAGCACAGGTGTGGCACACAAGTGTCCAAGACTGGGATCCTTCTGCGTCCCCAACCCATCCACCCAAGTTTTCTTTTGGGTCTTCTTTATCTCTGGGATGGGGATGGTAGTGGCACCCGCCTAAGCTAGAGACCCAGGCATGTCCTCACCTCCTTTTCTCCTTCTTGTCCCCACATGTGATGAGTCATCAAGTCCTGTTTTTTTGTTTTTGGGGTTTTTTTTTGAGTCAGAGTCGCACTCTGTCACCCAGGCTGGAATGCAGTGGCACGCTCACTGCCGCCATAGTCTGGGCCTGTTGGGCTCAGGTGGTCCTTCCACCTCAGCCTTCCAAGTAGCTGGAACTACAGGTGTGCACCACCATCCCTGGCTAATTTTTTTATTTATTGTGGAGACGAGTTCTCCCCAAGTTGCCCAGGCTGATCTTAAACCCTGAGCTCAAGCAATCCTCTCACCTCAGCCTCCCAAAGTGCTGGCATTACAGGCATGAGCCACCGCACCCAGGTAATTTTGTCTTCTAAATATTGGCATCCATCTCTCCCCACTCCATCTTCCTCCCCATGTCCTTAGTCAGTCCACCTTCCTTTCTCTCCTGGTTGGCTGCAGCAGCTCCCCATCCGGGCCATGTCCCTCCCTAGCCTATCCGTGGCCACCAGGGTGAACTGTGTAAGCTGAAGAGCCTGTCATGTCATGCCACTCTCCTCCTCGAAATCCTCCTGTGACTCCCCACTGCCACTGAGTTTCTTGACCTGTTGTTGTCAACGTCCTCTGTGATTTCGCCCCTCGTGTGTCTGCCCAGTGTGCCCTCCTATCCCTTCCCCTCCCCAGCTTTCAACCCAAGCCAACTAGACTTCCACCAGCTCCCCCACAAGCCTGGCTCTTTCTCCTCTGTCCACCTACCGGTGCCTTCCTGTTCTTTGATATTCTTTCCGTACACTGCTCATTTACCACTTCTTCCAGTAAATCTTCCTTGACTCTTGGGCTGAGTTTCGGATTTCCTAAATATCCTGGACACTGGCAGAAATGTTTATTATCTTGATTGTGGTGGTGATTTCTCAGGGGCCATCATCACATACCAAAACACGCCAAAGTGTATACTCAAATATATGCAGTTTATTGTACATATACTGTGCACATTTCTGTGACTTTACTCACCACATAGTTGTATAGTAATTTACATATAATTTACATCTCTCTTCTACCCCAAACCCCCTCCCGCTGAGACTGTGAGGCCCCTTGAGGGAGAATAGGGATCTTGGCAACATCTTATGTGGATTTCTAGGTTCTGTAGTAGGTGCTCAGTATTTGTGGGGTGATGTACGTAAGCCTTGATATTAATCCGTGGAATATAAAAGGTGGTGGCCTGTCTTTTGTTTGGATTTAGTTTCAGGTTTTTGACAGTATTTTATCACTTAATCTAGCATAAAGTACAAGGATTTTTTTTTCCCATTAAAGGCCAGCTTTAACCAGATGTGGGTAATGATTTTAAAACCTTCTGTCCTAGACACCATGCCGCAAGAAGCGTGATCTCTTCTCCTGTTTTCATGATGGAAGACTCGGGGAAGACTTTCAGCTCTGAGCAGGAAGAAGCCAACTATTGGAAAGACCTGGCAATGACCTACAAACAGAGGTCAGTCCTCCAAAGTCCACCCTGCTTTGTTTTTTTTCCTGTAACAAGAATAGCATCTATTTATTGCAGGCGTACTATGTGTCAGACACTGTGAAGGCCTTAAGTTACACTATCTCAGAACTGCCCCACAAAGAAACTGTTATCACCCCATCTTACAGATGAGGAAACTGAGCCTCAGTGAAGGCAGGTTAATCTGCAGCTGGTAAGTAGTAGAGCTGGGCTTTGAACTCCAGACCTATGGTCCTAATCATCCCACTATGCTACTTTCCACCTCATTTTCCGGAAGAGTTTTTATCAGTTCCTAGAGGCCATATTTAGTTAGTTCTTGGCATAGAGGGAAAGAACTTGACCTTATGCACAACAAAATACATTGTTGCAGATTTTGACATTTGAAACCAGTGCTTTGGGCAAGGTCCATACCTTGGAATTGTGTGTGAGTGTGTGTGTTTAGTTCAGTACTGTTTCTTTTTATTTCTCATGGGTTTTTAATAATCTCCACGTAGAGGTCTTACTCCAGTCCCCCTAGTTTCTTTATTCTTAGTTTGACTTAAAGATAGTTCAGGCCAGGTGTTTTAAAGTCTCTTACTCCAAAAGTGGGGAGGGGTGGGAAAGGGGTAAGAGTTGAAAAATTCTAGGCACAGCGCTGACTATCGTGTGGTGGGTGCAGTTGATGCCCAGACCTCACCAGCACACACTATATGTATGTAACCTGCACATATACCTCCTGAATCTACAATTTAAAAAAATAAAAATAAAACTCCTTGAGTTTTAAGGATTAAGAAGCCAAAAATGGGCATTTGGGATAAGACAGGGACAGACGAAGTGGTGCAACGAGTGAGCATGTGTCATATGTCCAACTCCTGGAGATATACTTATAAATAAGTCTGCAGAGGATACGAGATCCAAAGCTTGCTTACTACATACATGTTGGGCTCAAAAAGTATAGTTTGAATGAATGAGTGAATAGTGCTCAGAACTGGCTTTGGAGTCAGGCACACCTGGGTTCAGGTCTAAGTTCTGTTTCTGACTTTTTGTATGACCTTTACACAAGTCCCTCATCTTGTCTAAACCACATTTTCTCATTTATAAAATGGGAATGATGATAGTTTCTGCCTCAAAACACAGTTGATTAAAGAGATGATCCAGGTACAACAAAGGCGCAATGCCCAGCACACATTAAGTGTTCAGTAAATTATTTGACGTTTGGGAATTCTTCTGTAGGGCAGAGAATACACAAGAAGAACTGAGAGAATTCCAGGAGGGAAGCCGAGAATATGAAGCTGAATTGGAGACGCAGTTGCAACAAATCGAAACCAGGAACAGAGACCTCCTGTCAGAGAACAATCGCCTTCGCATGGAGCTAGAAACCATCAAGGTGAGGGGCTGAGAGGAAATGTGTATGCAGGTATTGATGGGCTTCCAACACGCACATGGTGTGTGTGGTTGGAAGAAGGGGCCCCACAGTGAGGGACCGAGGCCCAGGCCCATTCCCACCTACCAGCCTGGTGGGCAAATATGGCTGTTGAACTCTTTTTTTCTTTTTTAGCTGAGGTCCCTGTCACCCAGACTGGAGTACAGTGGCATGGTCCCAGCTTATTGTAGCCTCAACCTCCTGGACTCAGGCGATCCTTCCACCTCAGCCTCCCAAGTAACTGGGACTATAGGCACACATCAGCATGCCTAGCTAATTCTTTGACTTATTGTAGAAATGAGGTCTTGTCATGTTGCCCAGACTGGTCTTGAACTCTTGGACTCAGGCAGTCCTCTTGCCTCCGCCTCCCAAAGTGCTGGGACTACAGGCATGGGCAACTGCGCCAAGCCTTTTGGAAGCTTCTTTGGGAAAACAAGCCTAACACTAGGAAGCAGTTAGAGACATGGAGCTCAGTCCACAGGCGACTCCGAGAAAGAAGGCTCTGTATGGATTGAAGGAAGCTTCATGGAGGGGCTGAAGAGGCCTGGGGCCGTGTTTACAGGGGGAGTGCTTAGCCAGCAACCTGGTGCTTACGGGTAGGTTGACAGAGAGTTGACCTGGACTTGTCGCAGATGTGGGCAAGAGTGAGTTATCAGGTGGATTTTGGGAAGCTGGCCTTACCAGTGCGTGAAAGGGAACAAACAGATGGATTGGGGATTTGGGGAGAGGAAGGGGCCCCAGACCCTGGAAGCTGAGCAATGAAGTTCAAGCTTTGTGTTGTAGACCAGAGAGCTCAAACCCACATTCTGCAGACAAGTCTCATCCATAGATGCCATTTAGCCTTTTGTGGTTTATATTCAGTGTTTTCCTGTGTAAGTGTTCAGACACAGAAAGGCTGGAAGAATTTTCTGGTGGGCACCTGTATTCTTTCCCACCCCCCTCCCAGGCCTATCAATAACACTGACCATACTTGCCTTTTATGATACATATTTCCGTTCATTGCAATTCATAAGACTTCCTATAAAAAGCTGGATTTCTGATTTCCTTAGAGAATGGGAAGGTCTGACCACATTAGGCCTGCTTTCCTTCACACTAGCAAAAAAGCTTAGTAGTGGTTGCGTAGAGCAAATGTCCTAGGGCTGCCCCAGTCTCCCTATCCTTGACACCAAGGACGGCAGTTGCTGCTTATCCCTACACCTGACCCACTTCCCTCATTCATTCACAGCCTGACCCCTGCCACAGGCAATGAGGAGTATGATGGGCCTTGCTATGTTGCCCAAGCTGGTCTCCAACTCCTGGGCTCAAGCAATCCTCCCACCTCTGCCTCCCAGAGTGCTGGGATTACAGGCATGAGCAACTGTGCCCCGCTTCACTGTACCTCTTAAACTGAAGGGGACTCAGGGCTGAAGGGCCATGTAGGCGGAAGATCAGTAATATGGGCTATAGTTTGGAGAGGGGAGCAGGGCCTCCATGGATGCTGAGTAAATATCAAGCAGTTACTAAGTAATTAACTGTTCAACACTGAGCCTGGAGCCTGCAGAAGACCACATGGCAGATGGATGAGACCAGAGCATGGGAGGCAGGGAGAAACACAGGCACCTTGGGCCCATGAATACTCTAATGCCAGCAGATACTGTTCAGTCACCTAAGAGAAACGTATTCAGCCATGGCAGACAGACTCTGTAACAACCAGCTTATTCATCATGAGCTGAATAGGAAAGCCTGTAAGGGGCACACAGAGCATCTCTTGATGCCCACATCAGCTGACAGCGCATGAGAATGAGCCCCAAATGAAAGCGCAACGTTTTAGCAGTGGGCTCTCATGTCCACAAGTTCAAAGGAGATCATGTAACCCTGTTACCGGGTGAAGGGGCCTGTCCGCCATGTCCTCCTGGAATCTAGTTTGGATTTAGGCTAATGATGTAGGATCCTGTTTTATTTGGTTTTTGTTTTTGTGTGAGTCAGAGTCTCACTCTGTCACCCAGGCAGGAATGCAGTGGCATGCACGGCTCATGGCAGTCTCAACCTCCTGGGCTCAGGTGATCCTTCTGCCTCAGCCTCCTGAGTAGCTGGAACTCTAGGTATGCATCACCACGCCTGGCTGCTTTATAAATTTTGTTTTTGTAGAGATGAGGTCTGTCTACGTTGCCCAGGCAGGTCTTCATCTCCTGGGCTCAGGCGATCCTTCCACCTCAGCCTCCCAAGTAGAGACTACAGGTGCATACCACCGTGCCCAGCTAATTTTTAAATTTCTTTTGTATGAATGAAGTCTCACTCTGTTGCCTAGGTGGTCTTGAACTCCTAGGCTCAAGCAATCCTCCCACCTTGGCCTCCCAAACTGCTGGGATTTCAGGCATGAGTCACTGTGCCTGACCAAATCCTCTTTTATTTGGAGACATGCCCAGATAAAGGGTGAGGTGATCAGAACCACACCTGGGAACAGGTCTGGGGTCGCCTCTGCTTGTCTGAGGGCAGACACTTCTCCGCTCACAGCCGAGAGGCTGGAGGATGTGGGATGCCCTCCCCGTCATCACCCTGTAAATTATTTGCTTGTTCTTTGGACTGGCTTCTTTCACAATGGGCCTGAGCACCATGACATCACTCTTCTCGGCACATCCGGACTGTTTCTAGCAACAGCTTTGTTTACCCGGTTGAATCAAGAAGAGGAGCTTGCCTTTTTTTTTTTAACTTTCAAATTAGACCTCGGGCCTTTCTTGTGGGCAGTGTTTTCTTTTGTGTCTGTAGAATCTAGGATGGGTGTTTGATGAAGGAAAACGACTTGAAAGAGGAGTGGGAGCAGAACTGCGCAGTGTTCAACACCTCAACAGCCTGGATGGAGATGGGTCAGGGCCGTGCAGCACGACTATTTTACAGCCTGGCTCAAGTGGCTGTGAGTTGGTCTTAGCTCAGTCATTTGCTCCCTGTTGACCTAGGGCTAGTTTAGTAACTGAGCCTCAGTTGCCATGTCTCTGAAGCGGGATTAAACGAGACATCACACATGGTATACTTAGCCCAGAGGCTGGCTCAGGGTAAGCCTGTGACAAATGTTATTGCTCCAGCTGGTAACAAGTCATTGACATGTCATCTGGGCTATTTCTTGCCTTTGGAAAGCACTGGCCAAATCACACTTAGCTGCCCTTCTTAATTAACAAGATCTCTCTGTCTCTTTCTTTTCCCTCCTTCCCTTCATTCCTTCTGCTTTCTTTCCTCCCTTCCTTCCTTTCTTCGTTCCTCTCTATCTTTCTATTTTTACTTTTTTTTTTTTTTTTTTAGTTCAGTTTTCTCTGTCTCCCAGGCTGGAGTGCAGTGGCATGATCATGGCTCCCTGCAGCCTCCACCTCCTGGGCTCAAGCAATCTTCCTGCATCAGCCTCCCAAGAAGCTGGGACTACAGGTGCATGCCACCACACCCAGCTAATTTTTTAATTTTTTTATACAAACAAGAGGTCTCACTGTGTTGCCTAGGTTGTGTCGAGCACCTGGACTCAAGCAATCCTTCCTCCTCAGACTCCCAAAGTGCTGGGATTACAGGCGTGAGCCACCATGCCCAGCCAAGACATGGGCCTGCCTTAAATGACCCTGCCTGTTGCCACTGTCTTCTGTCACTTGCTTAAGGTTCAGGTCTTGGGAGAGAAGAAGGCTGCAGCCTGGCTTGTATCCTGGCTGTGGCAGGAGTGTGAGAGGACATCCGAAGCCATCTCAGGGAGTGTCAGGGGAGGAGTTGTCTCCCAAGAACTCAGTAATTAGGGAACCACAAGTCCCCTAAAATCAGGGCCCGCAGGTGTGTGATGGGAGGAATGGCTCTTCAGTGGCCCAAAGTGACAGATGTCCATGCAGCAGGTGGGAGCACTTATGTTCCAAGTAGTACCAACAGTGTTTTTAAGGAGATGACAAGGAAGAGAAGTAACTGTAGCCTATCAAAAGTGTTTTTTTTCCTGCCAGAAATGCTCTGTCACCCAGGCTAGATAGAGTGCAGTGGTGTGACCATAGCTCACCACAGCCTCAAACTCCTGGGCTCAAGGGCTCCTCCCACCTTGGCCTCCCAAATAGGCAGGATTGCAGGTGTGAGCCACCACACCCAGCCTGATCAGAAGTCTTAAGTCATTCACTCAGTGTCTGTTGTGTCCTTCAGGAGAAGTTTGAAATGCAACATTCTGAAGGCTACCGGCAGATCTCAGCCTTGGAGGACGACCTCGCACAGACCAAAGCAATCAAAGACCAACTGCAGAAATATATCAGAGAGCTGGAGCAAGCAAACGATGACTTGGAGAGAGCGAAACGGTATGCTGGGCAGGAGAAAGCAGGTGTGGGAGCCTTTGTCTGTGCTTTTTGTTCCCAGCCACCAGGTACCAGGCACTGTGTTGAGTATGGAGAACTCAGCAGTGAGCAAAACAAAACCAGTGCACTTGTGAACAGTAGGCAAACACATGCGGCTTAATGATAGCAATGATACTGGACGATTAATTCGACTGTTGGCAGGAGAATGTCAGGTAAGCCTTTCAGGAAGGAATGCCTTATAGGCTAAGACCAGAGGGACAAACATGAGATAACATTCTAGTCAGAAGGACAAGCCTGTGCTAAGGCCTTGTGGTAGGGAGGAAAGAAGCTCGCTCAAAGAATAGTATTTCTTAAGCTGTTGTTCTGTAGTTTCGCAGAATAATAACAGTAACTAATATTTATGAAAGCATTATTCTGAACTGGGCACTTTATTTATTTTTTTGATGTAACACTTGCTTTAAAGAAAGTTTATATGTAAATTACATAGAGTGAAATGCACAGGTCTTAGGTATACAGTTCTACCTGTTTTGACAAATGTATACATTCGTGTAAGCCACACTCCTGTTGAGATACAAAACATTTTCTTTTTTCCAAAACCAGAACGACTTTTTTGGCTCAGGCAGTGAACGTTGTCCAGCCCGCCCCGCGTTTCCCACCAAAAGCCCAAAACACTTTCGTTGCCCCCAAGGTTACATTAATCTTTTTGTTTTGTTTTTTTTTTAGTGGTTGCTTTAAGGAGTTCAGTAACTTTAGAGGGAATATTATAAGCATCTTTTTTGGTTTTTTGAGTTGGAGTCTCACTCTGTCGCCCAGACTGAAGTGCAGTGGCATGCTCCCGGCCACTGCAGCCTTGACCTGCTGGACTCCGGTGATCCCTCCGCCTCAGCCTTCCAAGAACTATAGGCGCGCGCTACCACGCCTGGCTATTTTTTTTTTTTTCTTTTAATTGTAGAGATGAGGTCTCACCAAGTTGTCTGGGCGGGTCTCAAACCCATAGGCCCAGGCAGTCCACTCACCTTGGCCTCCCAAAGTGCTGGGACTACAGGCTGAGCCAATGTAAGCATCTTGAACTTTTCCATCAACTGGTATTGTATTGCTTCCTGCAAAATGTAACAACTTTGCAGCTCTTTGGTATCACTCACCATTCTCATACTTTTTTTTTTTTTTTTTTTGAGTTGGAGTCTCACTCTATCGCGCAGGTTGGAGTGCAGTGGTACACTTATGGCCACCGCAACCCCAACCAGCTCAGGCAATCCTTCTGCCTCAGCCTTCCAAGTAGCTGGAATTACAGGCATGTACCACCATACCTGGCTAATTTTTTTATTTATTGTAGAGATGAGGACTTGCCAAACTACCCAGGCTGGTCTTGAATCTGTGTCCTGGGATTATAGGCATGAGCCACTGCGCCTGGCTCCATCCTCATACTTTATGCTGTAGTTGTAGTATCTGTTATACCTACAATGCTGTGGATTCTGCAATATATTGTCATAAATTTTACTTCCAAAACCACGTATGATGGCTGGGTATGGTGGCTTACTTTGGGAGGCAGAGGTCAGAGGATTGCCTGAGCCTATGGGTTCCAGACCAGCCTGGGCAACTTGGTGAGACTTCTTCTCTACAATAAATCAAAAAATTAGTCAGGCATGGTGGCGCGTGCCTGCAGTTCCAGATACTTGGAAGGCTGAGGGGGAAGGATCACCTGAGCCCAGCACGTTGAGGCTGCGTTGGCCATGGGTGACAGAGTGAGACTCCAACTCAGAAAATAAGATAAAACAAAAAAACCACATATGGGCTAGATGTGGTGGCTCACACGTGTAATCCCAACACTTTGAAAAGCCAATGTGGGATCATCGCTTGAGCCCAGGAGTTTGATGCCAGCCTGGGCAACATATCAAGACCTCGTCTCTACAAAACAAAAAATTATCGAGGTGTGGTGGTGTATACCTGGTAGTCCCAGCTACATGGGGGGCTGAGGTGGAAGGATCATTTGAGCCCAGAAGTTCGAGGCCACAGTAATCCATGATCGTACCACTGCACTTCAGCCTGGGTGACAGAGCAGGACCCTGTCTCTAAAAAAAATTAAAATAAATAGTCACTCCCCTTTATGGAATGTGTTCTTTTCTCTGACTGCTCTCAGATTCTCTCTTTACATTTGGTTACGACATGTATAGACGTGGTTTTATTTGTATTTATCCTATTAGTGGTTTGCTGGGCTTCTTTAGTCTGTAAATGTGTCATTTACCAAATGTAACTTTGGTCCTCATTTCCTCAAATATTTTTTTTCTGTTCCATTCTTTCTCTTCTGTCCTTTATGGGACACCAGCAATACACATATCCCTTTCATACTGTCAGACAGATCCCTGAGGCTCTTTTGTGTTTTTTCTTTCTTTTCTTTTTTGAGTCACCCAGGCTGGAGTGCAGTGGCATGATCACAGCTCGCCGCAGCCTCGACCTCCTGGGCTCAAGTAATCCTCCCACCTCAGCCTCCTGAGAAGCTAGGATGACAGGCGCATGCCACCATACCTGGTTAATTTTTTAAAAATTTTTTTGTAGAGATGAGGTTTCACTATGTTGTCCAGCTGGTTGCAAACTCCTGGACTCAAGCGATCCTCCTGTCTCAGCCTCCCAAAGAGCTGGGATTACAGGCATGAGCCACTACATGTGGTTCATTTTTATTTTCTCTAAACTTTTTCTCTTGGCTCTACAAATTGAGTGATTTTTGTTGATCTAGCTTCAAGTTTACAGATTCCCTCTTCTCTTTTCTCCAATCTGCTATTAAATCAGCTGAAATAATGTTTCATTTTGGATGTATTATGCTTTCAGATCTAGAACTTGCATTTGTTTTTGTTTTTTTAATATAATTTCTATCCCTCTACTGAGGTTTCTTCCTTTACATTTTTGAGCATAGTTATAACGGCTGTTTAACAATTCTTTTCTTCTATTTCTAATATCTAGGTTATCTCAGGGCTGGTTTCCAGTGATTGTCTTTTCTCTTGAGTTTGGGTCATCTATTCTTTGTACTTCACAAGTCCAGTAATTTTGGGTTGTACCCTTGACATTGTGAATGAATTCTGTGATGATGTTGATTTTTTTGTTTTTGTTTTGTTTTGAGTCAGAGTCTCCTCTCACCCAGGCTAGAGTACAGTGGCATGCTCATGACTACTGCAGCCTCGACCTGCTGGGCTCAGGCAATCCTTCCACCTCAGCCTCCTGAGTAGCTGAGTAGACTACAAATATGCACCACCACACCCGGCTAATTTTTAAATTTATTGTAGAAACAACATCTTGCCATGTTGCCCAGGCTGGTTTCTATCTCCTGGGCTCAGGCAATCCTCCTGCCTCTGCCTCCCAAAGTGATAGAATTACAGGTGTGAGCCATTGTACCCAGCCTGAGTTTTTGTTTGATTTTCAGGCAGTTTGCTTGACTGAACTCAAGCTTCCAGCTCTGTTTCCCTGTGATAGGCAGTAGCTGAAGTCTGTTTGGTTCTTTTAGCCTTAACTTGGCTGCTTTGAGTCTGACATGTACATGTGTGGTTCAGGGGCAGCCAGAGATATGAGAAGAATTTATTTGTAGAATCTGGGGCTCCTCCATGGTGCTGGGTTTCTGTCCCTGGAGCCTTAGGCAAAAAGCTTGTAAAGACGTAAAACTAACCAGGCGTGGTGGCTTACGCCTATAATCCCAGTACTTTGGGAGGCTGAGGTGAGAGGATTGCCTGAGTCCACAGGTTCGAGACCAGCCTGGGCAACTTGACGAGACTTCATCTCTACAATAAATCAAAAAATTAGCCGGGTGTGGTGGTGCATGCCTGTGGGTGGTTCTTTCTAGCTACTGGAAGGCTGAAGCAGAAGGATTGCCTGAGCCCAGCAGGTCGAGGCTGCAGTGGCCATGAGCATGCCATTGCACTCTAGCCCGGGCGACAGAGTGGGACTCCAACTCAAAAAAAAAAAAAAGATGTAAAGTTCACTTGGTGTTCTCTTCTTCTATGTGTAGACTCCCAGTTTCTCCCAGTACCTTCAGATAATTATTTTTTATATTTTACCCAAAATTTACAGGAGGTTTGATGTAATACAAATTCATCATTACCAGAAGTGGAACTTCCTTATCAATTTGTAAGAGTTCTTTGTATATTTTTGCTACTAATCTTTTCTCCTGCATTGAAAATATTTCTTCTGGAATAATCTTTTGTCTTTTTTGACTTTGTCTATGGTATCATTTTCTGTGCAAATATTTTCCATTTTTAGGTCATCATCCAGACTTCACTAGGGGTGTCTTCTAGATCCTTGATATGCATGTAGTGTGTGTGTGTGTGTGTGTGTGTGTGTGTGTGTGTGTGTGTGTCTCTTTCTCTCTCTCTCTTTTAGCAAGATTTTTTTATTGTTTACTTTTTTTACCCTTGTGCCTTGATCTGCCTGGAATTTATTTTTGTGTCTAGTATAAGATATAGTCCACTTTTATTTTCTTTAGGTGGCTAGCCAGTTGTGCCAGCACTATTTATTAAACACTGTCTTTTCTCCATTGAATCAGGCTCACCTCTGTCGTATGTTATCCATCTCATATATCCTGAGATCTAATTCCAGATTCTCTATTTTTGGGGGTAACAACTTGTAAATTATTTTGCCAATATCATAGTTTCTTGATTACTGTGGCTTTATCATATGCAAAACTCTGATTTCTGGCAAGCCACTGGCATACCATCATTTCCATGCATGTATCATTGATCAAAGCCAGTCACATGGCCAGACTAAGTCGAAGGGTGGGAAAGTACTTTCCACCTACAATGAGACCACAAGGATGTGGATGAAGGAAGAGTGACAACTGGGGCCAAGGACACAGCCTACCACAAAGAGGTAGTACATTCACATGGTTCACAAATAATATACAGAAGGTCAGTAGCTTTACTAATGTAAATTCAAGCAAACAAAAAGATATTCTTATCCCTGCCCCACCTTTTTTCCCCCACAAAAAAGCATTCTGTACACACTGTTGGACATCTTGCTCTTTCACATAACAGTAGACCTTGGAGATCATTCTTTATGAGAACAGGGCATCCCTTGTTCTTTTTTTCAGATATATAATATTCTGTTCTATGGTTGGTACTGTATTGTATTGTGCGATACCATAATAATGGATCTATTGAGGCCCCTGTGGATGGATACCTGTTGCATTTCCACTCTTCTGTAATGACAAGCATTATTGTAGTGAATAACCTGGCATAGGTATATATCCCAGAGGTGAAATCAGTGGTCAAAGGAAATATGCGTATGAGGGGGGACCCCAAAAAAACCTGGAACTTATTTACAAATATTGAGTATTTATTCTTACATGTTTAAATTCAGTCACCTTCAATGTACTCTCCAATTGATGTAATATACCCATCAAGACGCTTTTTCCACTGCTCAAAACAGTTTTTGAACTCATCTGCTTTAATGTCTTTTAGTGCTTCTGCCATTTTTTGTTTTACTTCTTTCACATTGGCTAAACCTTTCCCTTTGAGGACTTTTTCATTTGGGGAAACAAAAAAACGTCACTCAAGGTGAGACTGGGTGAGTAGAGAGGGTAGGGCATGGGGAGTTATGAAGTTTTTGATCAAAAACTGCTGAACACTCAGCACAGTTGGGCATCACAAAATGGGTAAACACATAGAATCACCCATCACAGAATGGGTAAACACATAGAAAAGAGTCTCTAAAAAAAAATTAACTGAAGTTGAACGCAGCCTTTCACAACAGTCCTAGGCTGGACACTGATGCCGATGGATTCCTAGGACACATACTCATCTGGGGAGGCCTGAACTACAGGAGGCCCGCCCTCCAAAAAATTAATTCCTGGTTTTTTTGGGTCTCCCCTCGTATGTGATTTTGACAGGTATTGCTCAGTTGCTTTCTGTATGGTTGTGTCAGTTTATATCCCAGAAATTGTGTATGTGAGCCCCTGCTTTCCAAACAGCTTCACTGACAGGGTGGTTTTCAACCTTTGAGTTTCTGCCAAGGTGAGAAGCAGGTACATTTCTGAGTGACATTGAGGACCTTTTTATAATGTTTAAGAGTTGTTTTATTTCCTTCTCTATGAACTCTTTACCTCTACCTACTTTTGAATTGACTTGTTGGTTGTTGTTTTTTTCCCCATTATTTCTAGATTTTTAAGAAAAATTGAAAGTACTTGGAGTTTGTCGTTTGTCTTCTGGCTTTGTCTAATGTCTACTTTCCTGTACAGATGTAACTTGATTTCTGGCCAGTAGTACCAGTAATCTATTTGTAGTCAAATGTATTAGTCAGTCATAGTTAGAAGGGCCTTCTGTACTCCAAGGTTTATAAAGCACTTAACCTGTGTTTTCTTCTAGTATTTTTGTTTGTTGTTTTTCTTCCTTCTTTTTTTTCGCATTGAAGATGCATCGGTGCGTTGGACTCTCATTTTGACCAAATGTTGAATATTTAAGTGTTGAGAGGTAGAGGCCCAAACCACCATCACAGAATGAATGAATAAAGTTTTAGCTCGTTGCACTCGGATGTCCCCTCTGAGGGGACATCGTAGCTCTAGCATACCACTTTGATGTCCTCTCTCAAGGGATATAAAGAGATTGTTGGTGATTATAAAGGACAAACTTTTGCCTATGCAAATTTTTTAAAATGTATGTTTCCTTGAGGTTTTCCATTCAAATTGCACAAAAAAGCAAATAAAAAGATGGAATACATACTGAGATATGATTGATCAGTTGAGAAGTAATTTTCAGGAATCACGAGTGTGTCCTTTCATATCTTCTTTGAACAACAAACTGCACAATAAATTGCATATTATTAATGTGGGAGGAAGAAAACAAGACTGCATTGTCTGCTCAAATGGAAAATCACCAGGTAGAAGGTGTCAAACAAATTACTGTTGTACAACATGTATCAATAAACCTGCAATGTGGTCAGTGACTGTTTCACATGTTACCACGTGTTAGAAAAATATAAGATACAAGATTTTGATTTTCTTGTAGTAAATAAGTTTCTCAATGTCCAAAATTCCATTTAGCCAAATATCATTACAGGAAAGTAACTGGTTCCAACACTATACTATTTAATATGAAGTGATTAATTTTTCACTATTTCATAAAATAGTGCTACAATCAAATTAGTAGTAGGTGACCCGCGAGATGTTTCTGAGTGCAAAGGGTTAGAATACCAAAGCTTTGTTTTATTTATTAATTTACTTGAAACTGTTTTTTATTTTTTGAGTTGGAGTCTCACTCTGTTGCCCAGACTAGAGTACAGTGGCCACTCCCGGCCACCGCAGCCTTGACCTGCTGGGCTCCAGCGATCCTTCCGCCTCAGCCTTCCAAGTAGCTGGAACTACAGGTGCGCGCTACCACGCCCGGCTAATTTTTTTGATTTATTGTAGAGATGAGGTCTCGCCAAGTTACCCAGGTGGGTCTCGAACCCTCGGGCTCAGGCAATCCACTCACCTCAGCCTCCAAAAGGCGCGGGATTTCAGGCTGAGCCACCGAGCCCGGCTTACTTGAAACTTTTTGAGTCAGGGTCTCACTCTGTCACCCAAGCTGGAGTGCATTGGCATGATCACGCTCATGGCAGCCTTGACCTCCTGGTCTCAGGCAATCCTTCTGTCTCAGTCTCCTAAAGTAGCTGGCTCTACAGGTGCACACCACACGCCTGACTTTGTTTGTTTGTTTGTTTGTTTTATAGAGACATGGTCTCGCTATGTTGCCTAGACTGGTCTCAAACTCCTGTGCTCAAGCATTTCTCCCGACTTTGCCTTCCAAAGTACTGGGATTATATAGGTGTTAGCCACTGCACCTGGCCATATTCTAAGTTAACCTAACCAATGTATTGCTTTATATTCATATTTACTGAAAATCTATTTCCCTATTTTCAAGTTCTCAATAACTGAACGTGAGGTTAACGGCTTTTCACAGTCCCCAATTACTGCAGCATTTTATTTTACATATGCTTTTATCCATCAGTTGACAGAATATCCACATATAGAGTACATAAACCAATTTTCACTCCAGTTACAACTAGGACACTGACCTTTTTTTGAAGGCAAAACTTCAGATAGTAACAATAAACTTGAATGATATTCCTTGCTGGTACTACTGATGCCGTTATTCTGATTATATACAATTATATGCTTATGATGCACACAGGTTGAGAAATGCCGCTGAAGTTGGTCTTCAGTTCTCTAGCATTCCAGAAGCCAAATAGTAGGTTTTAGTGAAATACTGAGTTTGTTTAAATGTCTGTAATTTATGTGTAGGCACAGTATGAGTTATGAATCCAACGTTGTTTTGTTCTGGGTGGGTACCTGCTGGTCCCCAAACCTAGAATTGAACCTGCCATCCTTTTGCCAGTGATTTGTGGTGCCACCCTTATCAGCAATTAAATTCCTGTCTGTTTTGGCATCTTGGGTTCCTCTGGTTTGTCTGTCCTTATAACCAGTAGCACATTGTTACATTGTTGGTTTCTTTTTATTTTATTTTTTTGGTTTTGCTTTTTTTTTTTTTGGTCAGGGTCTTACTCTGTGGCCCTGACTGGAGTGCAGTGGCATGATCATGGTTCACCATGGCCTCAACCTCCTGGACCAAGGTGATCCTTTTGCCTCAGCCTCCCCAAGTAGCTGGGACTACAGGCATGCGCTATCACACTGGCTAATTTTTTTTATTTTTTGTAGAGACAATGTCTTGCCATGTTGCCAGGTCTTGAATTCCTGGGCTCAAGCAATCCTTCCTTGGCCTCCCAGAATGCTGGGAATACAAGCACCAGCCACCACCCCCAGCCACACTTGTTCTTTCCCAAGGCTTTATAATAGTGTGTTCGTAATATCTGGTAGAACAAGTTCCCTGACCGCCTCTTCTTCTGTTTTCCTGGCCATTCTTATTTCATTAACGCAGGATCTTTCAAATTCGTCAAATTTATTTCCCTGATAAAATCCTGTTAGTATTTTCATTAAGCAGTTTTGTTAAGATAGTGTTGAACTGATCCATGTAACCTGTGGGGAGCTGACCTCCTGATTGTTAGTTCTTCCTCTTCATATACACTGTCTGTCTGTGTCGCAGCATTCCGTAACCACAGGAAAGCCTTGCGTGTTTGTTGTCACGTGACTTCCTATGCATTGTATCTTTTCATTATTGTTTGACGTGTCAATCTTAGGGTCCTTTTAACTGATTCTGTATTGTACTCCCAAGTGTTAACCCCCTGCTGTTTTTAATCAGGCACTTCTGGTAACTTCTTCCTGTCTTCCACTTCTAAAGACCCTTTATGTGCAGGCACTAACATGACTGTCAAGACGAAGCAGGATCCGTGGGAGAAATGCAGGGCTCAGTCCTCATCTTGCAGTTGAAGGAACCGAGGATGGGGCGGGGGGTCACCTTGCCCAAAGACACTCCGTTAGTCTTGAGGGGGGAGGCGGTTGTTAACTCCTGCCCTCTCCAAACACATGCCTCTAGCCACCGTGGGATACAGTTAGCGGGATGTTCGAGGTCAGGGGACAAACACGGGATCAGGAATAACAATCGCGGACATTTACTGAGCACTTGTGTGTGAAGCATCTGTTGTGTGCTTCCCGTATGACGCTGCGCACCACCCCCGCCCCCATAGCCCGTGTGGAGGTACTGTTACTACCCTTGCTTTGCATGGGAGGAAACTGAGGCGTGGAGAAGGTGGTTTGCCCAGAGTTAAACAGATTTCTTTGTTATAACACTTCTTAGTGCCTTTGCCACAGTGTCTGCATTGTTCACAAGAAGTGGCTGTGTGTAGGGCAGCTGGGCTGGTGATGGGCATTTGGAACTTTTTTTGTTAGAGTAACTGAGAGGCTTAAGATGGTCTCTTCTCCCTGTTTATTTACTTACTATTTTTGAGTTGGAGTCTCGCTCTGTCACCTAGGCTAGGGTGCAGTGGCACAATCATGGGTCACGGCAGCTGCAACCTCCTGAGCTCAGATGATCCTTCTGCCTCAGCCTCCCCAAGTAGCTGGGACTATAGGTGTGAGCCACCGTGCTTGGCTAATATATATTTTGATTTTTTTTTCCCCAGAGACAAGGTTTCCTTATGTTGGCCTCAAGCTATCCTCCCACCTCAGCCTCCCAAAGTGCCAGGATTCCAGGCATGAGCCACCATGCCTGGCTATATTAGGCTTTTCTTAATACTTACTGGCACTGTGAGCTTCCAAAAGAAATTAGACGGTACGGCACTTCCTGGATGACTGGCTACCACATGCAGTCGTGATAAGGCCTTGCTTGACACACTGCTGAGTGCTGTGTGGGCGTTTGTCTTCTTTAATCCTGAGACAACCTTGTGTACCTCATGAGCTATGAGGAGTCCCATTCTGCAGGCGAGGAGTCCACATCCCAGAAGGCTGAGAGGCTCACCCAGGGCTGTGCCATCTAGAAGTCGAGTACTGGGACTCACACTTTGTACCCAGGCACATCTGACCCTTCACACTCTCTAGGTCTGCGGGTGCCACATGGCAGCTGCCATCTGTATTCCAGGATAGCTTTGCTTTTCTCTTCCCCAGAGCCACGATCATGTCTCTGGAAGACTTTGAGCAGCGCTTGAATCAAGCCATCGAGAGAAACGCCTTCCTGGAAAGTGAACTTGACGAGAAGGAGAATCTCCTGGAATCCGTCCAGAGACTGAAGGATGAAGCCCGAGGTTAGGGGACCTTGGCATGTGTTCTTGTCCTCACCAGCAATGTTCCCTCTCCCTACCTGAGAACATCTTGTCCCGTGGTCTCGCCCGGTGTAGCCTTTACTGGGAATCCGTGCCCTGCTGTGCACACAGGCTGTCCAGTCTGAGGACAGTAAATTCCATAGATTTATTTTGTGGCGTGTTAAGCAGTTGTTAAAATGAACAAGGTACAGATGTCAAGGCAGTCACAGAAAGATTGCCAGGACGTACCATTGAAGGGGGAGAACAAGACAGGAGGTGATGGGTGTTTTCATTTATGTTTATTTTTATTTATTTATTTATTTATTTTTTGAGTTGGAGTCTCACTCTCACCCAGACTGGAGTGCAGTGGCCGCTCCCAGCCACCGCAAGCCTCGACCTGCTGGGCTCCAGCGATCATTCCGCCTCAGCCTTCCAAGTAGCTGGAACTACAGGTGTGCGCTACCACGCCCAGCTAATTTTTGATTTATTGTAGAGATGAGGTCTCGCCAAGTTGCCCAGGCAGGTCTCGAACCCGCAGGCTCAGGCAACCTTTTATGTTTAATAAAAATCATTCCAGGCTGGGCATGGTGACTCGTGCCTGTAATCCTAGCACTTTGAGAGGCTAAGGTGAGAGGATTGCTTGAGCTCAGGGGCTCAGGACTAGCCTAGGCAACTTGGCAAAAGCCAAGTGTGGTGGCATATGCCTGTAGTCCCAGCTAGTTGGGAGGTAGAGGTGGGAGGATCACCTGAGCCCAGAAGTTGGAGGCGGAGGTGAACTGACATCATGTCAGTGCATTCCAGCATGGGCGACAGAATGAGACCCCAACTCAAATCCAAATCTGAGGTTTTGCAAGCCTGCCAAGCAGGGTCCTGAGGGTTTCACTTCATCTGGGGATTCCCCCTGGAGTTTGTCACTGGGAGTGTTTTCTCTGCATAGCATCTGCTGTCAGACACCCTTCCCTCTTCCCCCCAACCCTGCCACCCCAGAGTGAAGATTTGCATTTCTGATCCCTTTCCTGGTACAGATTTGCGGCAGGAACTGGCTGTGCAGCAGAAGCAAGAGAAACCCAGGACCCCCATGGCCAGCTCGGTGGAGGCTGAGAGGACAGACACAGCCGTGCAGGCCACCGGCTCTGTGCCATCCACTCCCATAGCTCACCGAGGACCCGGCTCTAGTTTCAACACACCAGGGACCTTTAGGCGTGGTAAGGGATTGGGAACCAGGAAGATTTTCTTGGTTTCACAAAGCATTCCTGAGTGAGAATCTGGGGTGGGTCCTGGATGTGAGAATTCGGAGTGGGCTGCAGAGCTGGGAGCAAACTGGGATGCTCATAGCCACAGGACGCTGAGGTAAATGAGAGGAGCTTCTTGGGTGGGAAGCAGTAGGGAGTGGTGGAGTCTGTGGCGAAGTGAAGAATGGAAACTCCATCTAGAGTGGGTGGCAGTCACTCTGCTCCTGCCACAAGGAAGGTGGGTCCTTCATGAGCAGATTTTTCCAGTCCTCACCAAAAGCCAGAAACCTTTTTGAATATGAAACCTCCCAAATTTGAAATATCAGTCGCCAAATACAAAAAATTTTTAAAGGCCAGGCACTGTGGCTCATGCCTGTAATCCCAGCACTTTGGGAGGCTGAGGCGGGAAGATCACTTGAGCCCAGGAGGTTGAGGCTGATATGAGCTGTGGTTTTGCCACTGCACTCTAGCCTGGGCAACAGAGTGATACCCTGACTCAAAAAATTAAAAAATTGTGGGTCCAGTAATATGTCCATCTAGAAGTAGGCCCGGTGTAACCTGTGTTGTTGTGGTTAAAGCCGAGAAACACAAGTTCTCACCCCAGCCCCTGTGCTTATTGCTTCATGGTGAGACTCTGGTCAGGCCCCTCGTAGCAACTGCTAATACGAGCCTGTGACTGAGTGCCCAGAGTCTGCTGGCCACTTAGCTTCAAGTACTTGGCAACTGTAACCTCACTGAATTCTCACTGCAGGCCTGTGACCATGCTAGTGCTGGCCTCCTTTGATGGAGGTGGAAACTGAGGCCCTGAGTTAGTCACACAGCAAGGAAATAGCAGAATTGGGATTCAAACCCAGAAGGCAGGCTCTAGAACTTAAATGACCACCCACTGCCTTACCCCTTCGATTGTCTCCTAGGGGCGAGGAGACCTGTGAGCTCTCTAGAAGCCCAATCTGGAGCTGTTTTCCATACTCTGATGTGCATGAGCCTCACCCAGGAATCTTGTAAAATGTACCTCAGTTTCAGCAGGTCTGGGTGGACCACGTTTCTAGCTAGTGCCAAGGTGGTGGCCCACAGACCCCACTCTGAGGAGACAGGCTGTGGAGAGACAAACCCTTGTACAGCTGGCTTGCACACTCCATAGGTATTGCACTGACCACAAATGCAATGAACTCTATGGAGTTACCACACTGTCAAGAGGATTCATTTTGTTTAAAAAGACTTAACATGTAAAAATAAATGTTTGAGGCCAGGCGCAATGGCTCACGCCTGTAATCCCAACACTTGGGAGGCTGAGGTGGGAGGATCGCTTAATCCCAGGAGTTTGAGACCAGCCCGGGCAACATAGTGAGACCTCGTCTCTGCAAAAAAAAATCCAAAATTTAGCTGGGCGTGGTAGCATGTGCATGTAGTCCCAGCTACTCAGGAGGCAGAGACAGAAGGATCCCTGGAGCCCAGGAGGTCGAGGTTGTGGTGAGCTGTGAGCGTGCCACTGTACTTCAGGCTGGGCAACAGAGAGAGACCCTCCAACACACACACAAAAAATGTTTGATGTAGTCATCATAAGGACTTGAAAAGTTGGTCATCAGGGAGGTGGTATGCAGGTCGCTACTGAGTGGAATAGAGCCACCTCCAGAAGCCGAGGGGTGCTTCCCGTCTCCAGGGTTTTGGATTCAGAGACATTAGTGCACAGACATGACTGTAAGTTGGGGTGTTATGTGTGCCTCCCTTTGTGCACCCAGGCCTGGACGACTCTACTGGGGGGACCCCGCTCACGCCAGCTGCCCGGATCTCGGCCCTCAACATTGTAGGAGACCTGCTGCGGAAAGTCGGGGTAAGACCTTGCCTTCCTGGGCCTGGTGTGCCTTCTGGCCTGACTTTCAGGAGACTTGAGAGAGTTCATCTTATCAGCTCCTACCCCTCCCCATCTCCCCCCCGCCTTTTTTTCTTTAGAGACGTGATCTGGCTCTGTCACCCAGGCTGGAATGCAGTGGTGCCGTCATAGCTCACTGAGCCTCAAACTCCTGGGCTCAGGCAATCCTCTCACCTCAGCCTCCTGAGTGGCCGGGATTACAGGCATGTACCACTGTGCCCAGCTAGTTTTTTACATTTTTTTGTGAGGTCTCACTTATGCTGTCCAGGCTGGTGTTGAACTCCTGGCTTCAAATGATCCTCCTGCCTTGGCCTCCCAAAATGCTGGGATTATAGGTGTGAGCCACCGCGCCCAGCCCCTTTCCCCTTTAATAGAGATTCCTTGAGTTTCAGGCATGACTTTTCCTTTAGCATCCCTGGGAGTCATTAGTGCTTCCTGTGGGAGCTATTGCCAGACACCCAGGGCTCTGAATCCCATCTTCCCTTTGGTACCTAGGTGTAACTTTTTTTCCTTGGATCATTCTTCCTCCTGGCAATTTGGAAAATTAGGATGGTGTCTGTGGTGTTTTCATCATTTGAAACACTGAAGGGCATTTAGAAACTGCCTTCTCTTTTTTTTTGGTTTCCCAGGGAGTTTAAGAGAGAATCTTAAAAGCCTATGACAAAGAACTTGGCCTTCCAGGTTTTATATTACAGGGAGGAACCCTTTTACATTTGCACAGTAATGCATGTATTCTTTGTTGTGTTTTTGTTTTGTTTTTTTTGGAGTCAGAGTCTCACTCTGTTGCCCAGGCTGGAGTGCAGTGGCATAATCACAGCTCACTGCAGCCTTACCTCCCAGGCTCAGACAATCAGTCTCCCAAGTTGCTGAGGCTACAGGCGTGTGCCACCATGCTTGGCTAACTTTTGGATTTTTTGTAAAGATGAGGTCTTGCTATATTGCCCAGACTTGTCTTAAACTCCTGGCCTTAAGCAGTCCTCCTGCCTTGGCCTCCCCAAGTGATTATAGGCAGGAACTATTGTACCCGGCCTATTTTTTTTTATTTTAAAAAATGACACCTGGAAGGCCACATCATGTAACTCCTGCTTGCTTATCACTGTCATTGAGCTGAGTGAAGTATGTTCTAGCTACAGCTTATTAGAAGCTTGCAACGCCTTTCTTATGTTTTTACTCTTGGCCTCTGGTTGTCTGGTTTTCTGTTCTATAAACAGTCTCATTTTTAACATTTAGCACAGAGTACTGAGAAGCCCAGGGTGGTATGGGTGCCCTTTGATTTCCTCAGGGCCTGTTTATAGCCAGGTCAAGCCCATGTCAAACCTCCTGCCATGCTGTGCAGGTTTAACAAGATAAACAAAAGAGAGTGAATTATTCCAAAAGTTGATTTCACAATTCCTACAAGCAGAGTTGGATACCGACAGGGTTAAGGTTTTTCCAGAAAGCTCCCAGATATTTTCAGCGCATGGTTCCAAGACTTGGCTACACCCTGGATTCCTCTAGGCGCCATCTTGGAATTCTGACACACAGCAGTCTGGGAACCACTGTTTGGGGTTCTTGTCCCTGTATGGGCTCTGGTGAGAGAGAAGAGTTCTCGTCTTTAACTTGAGAAATTTTTTTTAAAAATTGCATATTCCTCTCCAGGCCCTGGAATCCAAACTCGCATCCTGCCGGAACTTCGTGTACGATCAGTCCCCAAACCGAACAAGTGGCCCGGCCTCAGGGCGGGCGAGCAAGAGCAGGGATGGCGGCGACAGGTGGCCTGGCGGCGGCAGCAGCAGCGTGCCTCTGGGTGATAAGGGGTCAGTACCTTCCATACACCTCTCAGCGGGGGAAGAAGCGCACACCCTGACCCACAGTCACTTTTTTTAAGTTGTGGGTCAGCGAGTGTTATCCTCCACTCCCTCCCCCAAGGCACAATTAGGTGGTCTTCTGGTTTGGGTAAAGGGCCAATGAGAGGGTTGTTTTTATCATTTGATTCCACAGCTCTGTGGTGGTCATGCTGTGAGGATGGTTCTGCATAAATCCCTTGTTTGGGAGTTGAGCTTCAAATACTACTCTGCTTCCCCCAGAAGATTTTCTTTCTCGTTTTAAATCTGTAGAACCTCCAGGAAACTGGCATTAGCATCTGGCTAGATTACTGAAATCAGTCACCTGATGGGAAAACAACAGCCTCTAATGCATCATTTATTTTTTTGCCTAAAGAAAATCAAGGTAACCAGGCACAGTGGTTCATGCCTATAATTCTAGCACCTTTTGGAAGGCTGAGGTGGGAGGATCGCTTGAGGCCAGGAGTTCGAGACCAGTCTGGACAATATAGTGAGACCTTGTCTCTACAAAAAAATAAAAAAAATAGCTAGGCTGGGTGGTGTGTGCCTATAATCCCACTACTTGGGAGGCTGAGACGGAAGGATGGCCTGAGCCCAGGAAGTCAAGGCTGTGATGAGCCATGATCAGGCTACTGCACTCTAGCCTAGGCAACAGAGTAAGACCCCCAACTCAAAGAAAAAAAAAGAAGGAAAATCAGGGCAATTTCCTGATCATGGGATCTGCGGGATGTGCCACTGTCCCCCCAGACCCCAAGCTACGTAAATTTGATGGGTCTGTGGCAGACACGTAACAAGAAATTAAGAATCTTTTCCATGGTGTGCACATAGCTTCTGGATCTCTAGAAGTGGATTTTTTTTTTGAGTCAGAGTCTCATTTTGTCACCCAGGCTGTAGTGCAGTGGCATGCTCATAGCCACCACAGCCTTAGGCTGCTGGGCTCAGGCAATCCTTCCACCTCAGCCTTCCAAGCAGCCAGAACCACAGGCGAATGCCACCACACTCGGCTAATTTTTTGATCTATTGTAGAGATGAGGTCTTGCCAAGTTGCCCGGGCTGGTCTCGAGTCCCTGGGCTCAGGCAGTTCTCTTGCTTCCACCTCCCAAAGTGTTGGGATAACAGGCGTGAGCCACCATGCCCATCTGGATTTTTTTATTTTTATTTTGAATGGACAAATAAGAAATGGATGTTTCTAGAAGGTCTTCTGAGACTGGGCTTCATGTGTGACCTTGGGAATCTGTGAACCAGACAGCCAGTGTTCTTTTCTTCATTTACAGGAGAGAACACTGAGACCCTGTGAGCCCCCGGTCTTGACTTGTATTCACCCTTAGCCCAGTAGGCCCCACTGCTAGCCCATTTGTCTCGGCTGTCATGTCTGCTTACTTTGGTTTGCTCTGTCTGAAGGTTGGGAAAACGCCTGGAGTTTGGGAAGCCTCCTTCACACATGTCCTCGCCGCCGCCGCCCGCCCAGGGCGTAGTCAAGATGTTGCTTTAGGAAAACCACGGAAGCTGAAGCCCTGGGTGTTTGCACGGGAGTTGTACCCTGTCTTCCTCTCTTGACATTAGGTCTTGTTTATTAAGTTAGTTTGAGAAAAAAGAGCTGGCAGTCACCATAGCTCACTCCACGCTCTGTGGCCAAAGCCAATGACCGAGGCTGTCACCTGTGGCTCGTGGGGTCTGTCCTGTGGAATGATGGCTCGTCATCCCTGCCTCACTGTGTGACAGTGGCAGAGAGGGACAATCTGGGCCCTCTGGGGAGGGCTGCCAGGTGTAGTGAGGAGGCTGCGCCGTCATGCTGAGCTGACCCAAGAAGAGTCCCGACTGGTCTTGAGAGGTGTTTATAGTGTCCAGAGTGGCCTTACAAGTGGGCTCCAGGCCTGCCTTGGAGACTCCCGTCCCCAGCCCGCACTCATCTAGAATTGCCTTCCAAAACAAAATCTCCCAGTGCTTTATGGCATGCTCAAATCATGTCTGGGAGAAGGGAACAGTACAAGCATGTGCCTTTTTTTTTTAACTGTGGTAATGTACCTCTGAGACTTTTTAATCTGCTTCTCCCTGAGGTTTTTAGAGGTGTGTTTGAGTTTCGGGGTCATTTCTGGGTCGACCAGGGTCAGTGGGAAATATGTGTCCTCTTTAGGTAAATCTAACCATTTGTTTTCCTGTGTCTCCCGCTCTGGTATGGAGGTGACTTCTGCTTCAGGACCCTGGGGTGGGAGGTCCTTGGGGCACAGTGGCCTTGGTCATGCAGTCCCTAAGAACTGGACTTCATTCAAAGCCATAATGAAGTAACGGGATAACCTTCAGATAAGATGAAAACACGAGACTGTTGTTGAAAACTTTCTTGTCAGAGAAACCACAGCATTTCCAGCGCTTGATGGTGGGTCTGCTCATCACTGCTTGCTGGCATCTGCCGTGCCACGCTTCCAGACACAAGTGAAAAGAACACACTAATTTCAGGAGTGTGCATGCAGTTACTTCTTTTGATTTTGTTGCTAAATTATTTTCTGAAAGAACAGCAAAAATATCCTCATTGAAAATAGAACTTTTCAAGTACTACTGAAATTCCACAGAGAATTAAGCTGCCATGAAGGGTTTGTTACCCTGGAAACAGTCTAACCTGTATCAGTAAAAGATATACTTTTATTTTTTTAAAAGAACAATAAAGTAAGAGAAACTGATGTTCCACTGGTTTGTGGGGAATATAAGCTCCTTCATATGTTTGTATTGCCACATGTGCTTGTATGGTCGTGAAAAGCTTTTTTGTTCTGTAACCAAGTAATGAAATAAGAAACTGGGTGCGGTGGCTCACACCTGTAATCCTAGCACTTTGGGAGGCTAAGGCGGGAGGACTGCTTGAGCCCAGGAGTTTGTGACTAGCCTGGGCAACATAGTGAGACCTTATCTCTGCAGAAAATCAAAAAATTAGCCGGGTGTGGTGGTGTGTGCCTGTAGTCCCAGCTATTTGAGAGGTTGAGGTGGCAGATCACCTGAGCCCAGGAGGTTGAGGCTGCAGTGAGTCATGAGTGGAGCCACACTGCACTCCAGTCTGGGCAACAGAGTGAGATCCTGACTCAAAAAAGAAAAGAAAAAGAAAAATATGAGCCCTCAGATTGAAGTGGCTTGAACAAAATTTCCCATTTATCCATTTACCAAATACTTCTTGAATGTCAGGCCCTGTGTTAGGCTTGGCAGGTACAATGGTGAGGAGAGCTGACTAAAATACTCAGGAGGCTGAAGCCAGAGGATTGCTTTGAACCCAGGAGGTTAAGGCTGTGATGAGCTGTGGTGTACCATTGCACTCCAGCTTGGGCAATAGCGTGAGACCCTGACTCAAAAAATAAATATGAAAAAAATCTGCTTTTGTTTAAAACATTTCTATTCATGTCAGCCATTTAGAAATGTATAGGAATCTGGTTGAGCATTGTTCAGGGTCTATTGACATTGGGTCATACAGTGGGGTCTTTTGCGTTTCCCTGTTTCCTGTCTTCTCAAATGTTTTATCCCACTGAGACGGTGGTGTTTGGAGTAGTTTGTGTTGCATGGAGCCTTTGCAAGGTGTGTCTAAAACACTTGAGCTGAAGATTGATAGGTCCCACGGCCTGTTTTTGTACAGCACCCTTTGCTAAGAATGTTTTTTTATGTTTTTAAGTGTTTAAAAAAAAAGAAGAGGAGGCCATATGCAGTGGCTCACATCCGTAATCCCAACACTTTGGGAAGCTGAGGCAGGAGAGTTGCCTGAGCCCAGGAGTTCAACGACCAACCTGAGCAGCACAGTGAGATCTCAACCCTATTTAAAAAAAAAAAAAAAAAAAAGCCAGGCCTGCTGGCACTCTCCTGTAGTAGTTCCAGCTACTCAGGAGGCTGGGACAGAAGGATTGCCCGAGTCTAGGAGGTCGAGGCTGTGGTAAGCTGTGATCGTGCTACTGCACTCCAGCCTGGGCAACAGAGTGGGAGTCCAATTCAAAAAAAGATGAAGATTCAACAAACCATATGTAGCCTGCAAAGCCTAAAATGTTTATTTATCTGGCCTGCATAGAAACAATTTGCCAACCTCTTTTGGGCAAAGTCTTATGTTTTAACATAAGAAAAATCCGGGAATTCTTATTTCTCACAGGATATACATATTGAGATATATATATGTGTATGTATAATTTTTTTTTTTTTTTGAGTTGGAGTGTCACTTCGTCACCCAGGAGTGCAGTGGCACATTCCTGGCCACTGCAGCCTCAACCTGCTGGGCTCCAGCGATCCTTCCGCCTCAGTCTTCCGCCTTTCAAGTAGCCAAAACTACAGGCGCGTGCTACCACACCCAGCTAATTTTTTGATTTATTGTAGAGGCAAGATCTCACCATGTTGACCAGGCTGGTCTCGAACCCGTGGGCTCAGGCAATCCTCTCGCCTCGACCTCCCAAAGTGCTGGGATTATAGGCTTGAGCTACCAGCCCGGCCATATATCGGTTTTGATTGACAAAGATTTTCTTCCCAGTTATGGTCAAGGGCTGGGGGCAGTTGCCTGCCAACCCCATGACATCATCCTCCCTAACCCTGAGCTGCCCCCCTCTCTGTTGGAGAAGCCCCTTGAACTTTGTGTTTCTGCCCTTCCTTTTCCTGCTGTGGATTTTTTTTTGGAAGGTGAGAAAGGATTTATTAAGACAGAAAAGCTCCCACAGCAGGAGGGAACCTGAAACAGGTTGCCTCAGCTATGGGATCTTAAGCAGTAAATAATATTTTACCTCCCTAGGTCTCAGTTTCCCTGTTTATGAAAAAACTGACTTCATGGTGTGGTTGGGCAGATGAAACAAGAACCCAACTCCCCACCCGTTTTCTTCTGCTCCATAGCAAACAGCTCCACAGAAAAGCCGACTCCGTTCTAGTGATGTATGTGTAATCTTTTATTAGTGCGGGTGTCCTAAAGTACAATCGGGGTGCATGGAAAACAGTGGAAGATTCCTGCCCTCCGCATGGGGGCAGCGTCTCCTTTTTAATTCATGTGACTACAGAAGGCACTTGGTCTCGGTGAACTGTGTCTGAGGTGTGGAAACCAGGGGAGGGGAAAAGAATCATCCTTCCTCGTGACACCAGAAGGTACTCAGGTCAGGGAATGAACTTGGGGGGGGGGGTAGGGGCACCCCTTTTGGTGACTTTCCCTGTTTCATGTAAACAGTTGCCAGTGACTGGTTACCGTGGAGAGATTTTTTTCTAAAAACATCCACCGAAAGAGCAAGAGGGTGTGTCTGTGTTTCCCGTGGGGTTTTTCTCACCTGGTACGTCATTAACACTTAAATTCATACCCTGAATTCAGGGTGGTGTTTTTTTAATATTCATTGCGTGAAGGGTGTCTGTGATCTTTGAAATTTGAAAATGGATTTAGACAATGCTAAGCAGAGTCTGCTGGGTTCTGCTCTGTTCTGGTTTTTTCGTTTGTTTTGTTTTTCCTGCTGTGATGGCAAAACTCTAGCAATTTGTTTATTCACTGGCTTTGGTTCCATTGAAGTCTGCATCCCGAGTGTCCATTTCTTCCTCAGAACCATCCGCGTTTTCAATAACTCTACGTCCTCCAGACCTTCTAGAAGGGACAAAAGAGGTCTCGTTTCCTCGCCTGTAGGTTTTAATAAAACACGTTTCTTTAGTAGAGAAACTTCCCTCGAGGTTGAACTCAATTGTTATAAGGGGTAGAAAGCAAACACACTCAAAACCCATGAGATGCAGATATTTGGGATGAGACCAACAAATCCTGGGCCATCTTAAGTTGGGTCGGTTCCTTTTAACCCACTGAGATGGGAGAGGGGAGTGGGTTTTTCAGAGCAAGGTGGTCCGCTTTTTAAAATGCCTGGCTTGGTCATCTGAGGACCCACAGGAGTCTGGTCAGCTGCGGTCTTTGATTTAGAAGAGAAAAAAGAAAAAAGGGCTGGTAGGGAGTCATGGGTCCCCTGTTTTTATTCTCACTGATGGGGATCATACGAAGGAGAGAGAAAAATGTTCTTTCTCCTTTGGCATCCCCCCTCCCCCTCCTCCCTTTAGAAAGGGGAGGGTTTTTGCTTTCTATTGGAAGAAGCTGAAAGGGACAGGGACGGCCTTGTGCCCCGAAAGCCTGGGAGGGAAGCCTGCTCCCTGGGTAAATGGCGAGACGGCGCCCCCTGCTGGTGTAGAGCTTCCTGGACTCAGATTTCCCCCACAGCAGGAATTGTATCTGGCTTTTTGCGCGGTGGGTACCATAGGACAGGTGCTCAATGAATATTTGTTAGAAAAGGAAGTTATACGTGATAATCCAGGATGGCAGGACACCCCTCTCTCTGTCCTTCCCGCTCTTTCCTCGTCCTGCTGGATGCCCTAATTTCCCTCCAGCCCTTCCCCCCCCAAGGGACAATCACATGACATGAGCCTTTGGATGGGAGAGAGGGATGGGCAGAAGGAGGAAAAGTGGGATCCACTTGTTAGCTGACCTTTGCTGTTTGGAAGAAACGCTTAGCTATTTTCAGCAACCTCAACAGATAACATGTTGGGCTCTGGCCTTCTGGCCCTGTTTGACCTGAATCCGAAGATAGATCTTAACTCATTTTAGAACATCTAAGAAGAAAGCAGACTTTTGTAACCAAAACCACCGGTTCCCCACAGCAAGGCTTGACACAGAAGCCCCGAGGGTGAGTCTACCCCAGTCACTAATTATTTACTCAAAAGGAAAAATTCGGGTAAGACCAGAGGCAGAAGCAATGCCCAGAGATTCATGATTGCTGAGCAGGGGAACCCCAACAGTACCCAGGCTGGGAAAACCCACCGTGTGTAGAGAAGGGGGTTTCCAGCCATGCAGCAATCAGGAATAAATACTTAAAGTTGTAGCCATTCCCAACTAAACACTCCTAGGCCAGCTTCACTCGCCTCAGAGGAAAGCTTCCAGGCATCCAGCCCCATTAGAGAACTGACTCTCTGTCCTCTTCTCTGGCACTGTGTTTTCCATGAATTTAGATCAGACAAGGATCCCAACGGTCAGGGTGGAAAGAGGAACGTTTAGCCAGTTGTGCTGTTCGCTGTCCATTCCCCACACAGCGCTGCTGCTCCTGCTTCTATCTTCAGGTTCAAACCCTCTGTGGGCCAGCCTGGGGCTGGGAACAGTGCCTCACCTACATCAACGCCCAGGCCCTTTCTCTGTCTCCTGGGAGTGTCTGTGTTTGCTAGCTGGAGACATTTCACAGGTCAGTTTGCTCCCTTGACCTAAGAAGTCAGTTGAACCCTGGGTCACCGTAAATTCCCAGTCTGTGCTGGCCCAGGTGCCTTTCTGGAAGGAAATGATTTCCAATCCTACCCAGGGTTGATACTGGCTATATCTTTTCCAGGAAGGGACCCCTGGAAAGATCTGCTTCAGGGGTCTAACTCTGGAACACGTGGGTTCTATTCCTGAACTCAACAACTTATCCAAGGCACTGCTGGCACTAGGAGTCATGAGAGTATGAGCCCATGCCAGCGAGGACTGGGTTCCTCACTGGCTGGTGGGTCCCACGCTCCAGTCCTGGAATTCAGCTTATCCTCTGATGCCAGTGAGCTGGAGGAGAGTTTCCCAGTGTCCTGGAGACGAATGTCCCTGAAAGCTCTCGCCAAGACCTCACCCAGCTTTAAGTATTTCAGTAGCACAGCAAAGCCGAGATTCTCCAAAATGGAAGACGGACACAGGTGCGGGCTTGCCCAGCCTCACCGAGGGGGTGAGGGAGAGATCAGGCCCTGCTGCCTAACTTCACCTACGGAAAGGTGTTAACATCCTGAAGAAGCAGAGGCCTCTCTGCTATCTTCTGGGAAGGGCCCCATGTGCTTCCTCAAGTCTTGGGTGTTCATTCCCCCTCCTTGAGTACACACGTGCCCATGAGGCCTCTGGGAAAGGCTCTGTGGTGGCCGGCTTCCACCCTGACATGCTGAAAATGCAGTTAGAAGTCTGACCTGAAGCAAGCCCCGTGTAGCCCCAACAGTCGTAAGATGCTGCAGAGTGAGTGCAGATGCATTTGTGAAGGCTTTGTCAAGGGAAGACAAGTTGCTGGGCTGTGGTGACCATGAACCTGTGCTCTATTATCTCCAACTTGTGACCCAGGCTAGCCACACTGAAGCCAAGGGCATCCTCCAGGGAGGGACGCAGGTTATGTGACTGCCATGTTCACTCAGTGGGTGGCTTAACCAGACAAGGGTGGACAGCGCTGCCGAATGCCCTCACAGTGTCAGAGTGGCCCCCAGACATGACGTTAAGGAAAGTCCAAGCAACGTACACACACAGGCTCTAACATCTCGTCGGGATACTGTGATAAGGGCACACGGCTGGGTGCCATGTCACATGCACTGCCATGTCACGTGCACTGCCCAAGAGATGAGGTCTGCGAGTCCCCGTGATCTGGGTTTTGATAAAAGACAGTTTTGAATTTGATATCCAAGCCTTCTGATTTGTAGGAATCTCATGGAAATGCGCGAGGGCTAACAAAAAAAAAAAACGGGGGTGGAGGTGGGGGTCGGAGGGGCCTGCCGGTCAGAAAGGAAATGGGACACGGAGTGCCACACACAGGAGCTGCGAAGCTAGAGGCATATACCTGGTGAGTCACTGCGAGGTGTCCTGTGGGGGGGGCCCTCTGAAACAGAGAGAGAACCTTCGGTGGTTACATCAGCAGGTAGGAAGGAGTCCTGTTACGTGTGTCTACGGTCATTAAAGGTATTCCCTTCAATTTGTTCCTTAAGTCAGGGTCTCACTCTGTGGCCCAGGCTGGAGTACAATGGCACAATCATAGCTCACTGCAGCC